>LKCN02000005.1:360018-370552 GCA_001633055.2 Ophiocordyceps polyrhachis-furcata BCC 54312 | reverse complement strand
GAGAAATGCGTGTGAGTTACCGCGTGTGAGGAGGGTACGGATAGGGTGACGGTCATGATAGAGCGGGTTGCATTTTTCCCCCCTTGATGAGATGGACAGAGAAAGGATACGAGACTAAGAACAATCAAATGATTGAAACGCCTCTCTCTACCTACATACACATGCATACATGCATTCAAACGGTCTCAGGCAGCCGCAGCGCTGCCGGCAAAGCCAAGACGCGCAAACAGCGTGTCCATGGCAACCCACTGACGACCGCACTTCTCGAGATAGCGGTCGACGACGGCCTTGACCGTACCGAACCGGACGCGATTCTGCTCGGCCAGGGCCAAGAGACGCTCGTCGTTTTCGGCCACCGCCTTGGCCCGCGCCTTGTCGACGTCCCACAGGCTGGCGAGGTAGAGGAGCTGGTTGTAGATGGCCTTCTCCGAGTACTGGTAGCGCATCCTGCCGAGGCACTCGCCGCGGGCGAGGCCCTTTGCTCCGAGGCAGCGGGTGCCGTAGACGCTGGTCTGGCGGGTTCGGATGCCGCACTGGGCGTCGTCGCAGACGAGCCAGCCTTCGTGGTATCGGCTCGTCTGGCACCTGATTGCGGCTTCTACCTGGGCTATGATGGAGATTGGGCGGAGGAGGCCTTCGCAGGCGGCGCAGGTTATGCCCGAAGGGGTGACGCGGTTGGATGAGGATGAAGACGGAGACGAAGACGAAGAAGAAGAAGACGTGAGGCCTTCAAAGGGGGAGCTGGTCTTGCAGCGGCGGCAGCGGAGGAGGAGACGAGAGCAGTCGGCGAACCGTACTTGATCTGGAATCTGGGACTCGAGAGGGTGAAGTTGGACGTCTTGGTTGTTGTTGTTGTTGTTGCCGTTGCCGTTGCCACTCGCATGAAGAGCGTGCGAGTAACGACCGAGGTCGAGGCCGAGTTGCTCCGCGAGCTGGGCCGTCGACGTACCGGGAATGTTGGCGCAGAGCCTCTCCACCGGAGGGAAGATCTGCTTGGCGAGATACCAGTCGACGTCCGGTCGTAGGTCGGTCTCGGATCGGAGGTCGGCCGGGTTGCGGGCCCGCTTCGGAGCCGGACCTTCGCCCGAGACGGTGACGTAGGATATCACGTCTCCCCTGCGCACAGTCTTGCCCCGGCCCATGTCCCGGAGCGCCACCTGCACCTGCGGCATCGAGTCCGGGTTGGGATACTCGGCCGGTGCCTTGCCGAGCTGGGTGAAGATGATGTACTTGGCCGTCGGCACCTTGAACTCTCTCATCTGTCCGGCCACCTGGCGGAGGTGGGCGTGGATACGACCGACGGTCACGTCGGCCTCGTCGCCCGATAGGATCTCGTCCAGCAGCTTCTTGGAGATGTCCTTGGACAGGGCGCAGAACTCTCGACGCCTCATGTCGAGGCCCTTGATCTCCATGCGTTCCACCAGCTTGCCCTTTTCCTCCACGAGGCTGATGGCCGCGTACTTCTTCTTGGCCTGGAGCAGGATCCGACGGAAGAGGTGATCGACGTCAATCTCCAGCAGCTTATACTGGTCGTTGACGGCTTTTTTGAAATCGTTGCCCACGGCGAGCGCGTCGGCTACGCTGTTGGCGTTGGCGTTGATCATCACCGAGTCGGTGTCGCCGTAAATCACCTGCAGAGAGTTGCTCTCCGCCAGCTCCTTCGTCCGCGAAAGGATCTCGCGGCCTCGGTAGGTTGTGAGGACCGCCAGCGGCCGGGCGTAGAACCGAGACCTGGTGTATCCGAGGCAGCCGTACATGGAGTTGGCCGTCAGCTTCAGCGCCAGTTGCTTGGTGTCCCACGTTGCCAGCTGCTCCGCCGTGGCCTTCTTGTCCTTCATCAGAGACTTGACCTGACGTCGGCGGCTGACGAGGGTGGCGATGAGTCTCGGCAGGATCCCTTGCTCCTGATCTGGTCGCACTTCGGGCACGGCGTCGTCGTGGTCGTGGTCGTGGTCGTCGTGGTCGTGGTCGTGGTCGTCGTGGACAAGCCCCTTGAATGAAAAAAAAAAAAACAGTCAGTGGTGTTTCTCATGTACAAATAACAGACAAAGTGAATACGCACCGACGCGCTTCTATCGACAGTGGTGAAGCATATGTTGTACTCCTGGATAATGGACGGATACAGAGAGTTAAAGTCCATGACCAGCACAAACTTGTCGTACAGGCCCTTTTGGGGCTCGAACACGAGGCCGCCCTTGTACTTGTCCTTCTTCTTGCTGCTCTCGTCCTCTTCCGCCTTCTGCCGGCCGCGGAACGAGGGCTTGTCAGGACAGATGTACTTGTTGCGATGGAACTCGTGCAGCAGGATGAACTCGTTTCGCTCCGCCCGTGTTCCCGTGAGCGTCCGGGCCCAAGAGTTGCCGGCCAGGTTGGTGAGCACCTTGGTCAGAGGGAGAAGCTGGACGACGAGCGTCAGGGCGGCGACGAAGTGCGTGTCGGCTTCCATGTGGGCGATGTAGTCCATCAAGCCCTGCTTCTCCTTAGCCCAAGTCTTGAGCGCCGTCTCGTTGTCCACCTCGCGTCGCCGGTTGTTCTCGCCTGGCAGGTAGAGACTGCACATCTCCGTCAGGCTCCACGACTGGCACTTGTACATCATGGCCTTGCCCGCGTCGTTGGCCACATCGCAGAGCAGCCGGCCGGCCATGACTTGGCGCTCGGCAAACACGCTGCTGCCGGCCTTGCCCATCGACGCCGGCCACTGCGCACGCCGGAGGCGTCCGAGCCTGGACCATTGATGAATCTTCTTGTCGAACAGCCGGTTCAGCAGCACGCTGTAGTCGACACCCTCGAGCTGGTGGCCCAGTATGACATCCGGGTCCGCCACATCCACCTGCGCCAGGAAGAAGCTCAGTAGGTCCGACTCCTGCTTCTTCAGCGCGATGAGACCCCTCTTTCTCTTCGTCGCCAACTGCTCGAAGCCGAGCGGGAAGCTCTGGCCGTGAGGGCGGATGACGGTAAAGGTCCGACAGGCCATCTTCTCCGCTGGAATCGTTTCGCTGAGCTGGACGTTGTCGTAGATCCTGGCGCTGATGGCCAGGATCTCCTGCTTGTTCTGCTTGACGTCGAATGCAGTTCTAAGAGCAATGCTCATGAGCGTCAAAGGGGGGCACTCGGCGTTGTCGCCCTCACTCATGGTCGAAACCATGTCCGGGTGCTCGGCCAGGACTTCCAGCTTGCAATGCGAGGCATTCTTGAGGGCGCCAAAGTCAGCGTCCCGAATCTTGAGCCAACAGGGGCCCATGATGTTCTTCCACAGGACAAATTGCTCGAACAACGCTGTGTTGGTGCCCAGGACACGAGAGAACGTCTCTCCGCTGGTGTCGATATCCATCTGCGCCTCTGCTCTCCCGTCAGCATCTCCCGTCTCTTCGCAGAACGAGGTTGACGAGGGGCTTACTCGTGTATGGATAGAGCAACTTCAAGTATTGAGCCTCCTTCGGCACGTCTGGCAGCTCAAAAGCATACTTGCGCGTGCAGGCCTTGATCTTGTACATGTCGACCTTCATCTTGGTCATGATGTCGTCCACCTCTTCGTAGACATCCGACATCTCGACCTCATCCCCCGTATCGCGACGTTGCTTGCGAGGCAAAAAGTAAAGCTTCCTCAGGATATTGTCCACCTTGACGAAGCAGCTCACGTACGACTCGGTCTTCCTGTTAAGAACCTTGCCGAAGAGGCATAAGCTCCCGTTGACCTCGACATAATCCAGCCAAAAGAAGTTGAGGCTTCCGTCGGGCTCGATGGCGTCCAAGTGGTCGATTTTGCCGATCCCTCGGCTTGCTGTTGGGGGACTACTGACAACGTTGAGGCTTTCGGTTAGATCCTTCCACGAGCTCGGGTCGACGGCATCGGATGCGGCATGAGCTTTCGAGGGGGAAGAGCTAGTCGGTGTGGGATAGGGATCTGGATCGACTGGTTTCTTGACAGGCCGAGAAGCCGCCATGTTGACGCTCGCCGTTTTGAGAGCACCGGCGTGAGCAACCTCCATCAGGTCCTCCTCGTCTTCCTCCTCGTTCTCGTCGGGCTTTTGCTTTGTTTGAGCCTTTCTCTCGGCCGCCTTGGCCGCAGGGGATGACGGGGCGACGTCGCTCATGACAATATCACCAGCATCTATAACGTCGTCGTCGTCGGCAATCGACTGGCCGAAGCCATCATCCATTTCCACATCCTGAGGGCGGGTATCGACAAGTTTTTGTTTCTTGTACACGGGCTCTGGGACGGGCGAGAGAGCTCTTGACTTGCGACTTTCAGCCTTTGCTTTTCTCGAGACCGGGGCAGGGACCGGGGCCGGAATGGTTGAGTCGACCTCGGAGAGCAGGCCAGCCATGAAGTCGCTCTCGTCCTTCGTCTTGACGACCTGGAGTTGACGATAAGCAGCTACCTACAAGGGGATCGGGGGAATCGGCATGCACCTTGGGCTTTTGCTGGGCTCGACCTGCTCCGTGGGCAAAGTACTCGCTGATGTCGCGGTCGTTGGCAGCTCGCTTGGCCTCGTCCTCCTTTTGCTTCTTCTTGGCTGTGCGAGAGATGCGGTCAGAGTAGGAAAATCAGTTTGTTTCGGCGGAGCTCGCAACCGACCGGCCTTGCTAGGTCTGCCACGACCGGGCAACTCATCGGCCTCGCTGTCCGAATCGCCGCGCTGAGCGAGATCCCACTCCTCTCGGCCATCGTCGGCGTAGCCTTGACCATTGTCGTCGACCACGAAGTCGTCGCGATCCAATCGGCCCCGTAGAACCTTGTTGTAGCCTTCATCGTCCACTTCATCATAAACAGGTTCGACCTCATCCACCTGATAGCTGTCAAACGCCTTCTTGCCCGACTTGCGCATCGCCCGAAGCTCTTCGAGCTTCGCCCTGCGACTAGCTTTTGACATTTTGATGTCGTAGGAGGAGGTTAAAGAAAAGAGCCGGCAGAATTGTAGAAAAATTGGTGGTCAGACACCCTCAATGCGACATGTCAAGGCACAATAGAAAGGAGGCAAGGCGGGATGAAGAGACGCGTTAATGTAAGCGAGCGCTTCGCGTCACGCAACGCGTCTGGATTTCGCCAGGTAAAAGGCACTAATTACATCAGCAACTACGGCGTACATTCACATTCAGTATGTGGGCTTTACCAGTGCGGAGTTACTGACTGACTAGTGACTACCTACCTAATGAGGCAAGTAATGCTATTGACACATTACATTGTACAGATAGTAAATCATATCATACGCCCACAACCACCACCACCACCACCTCCTCCTCCTGGACGCTCGACGTCTTTTGCTCTTCGACGCTTGCTCTTGTGCTCTTTCTCTCTTGAATCTTCCAATCAACCCTTCGCACCTGTATTACAGTCCCTCTCCCTGGACTCTTGCATGGACGCAGAAAGTACAGCCAACCTGTTGCGCCTGGCACGGTTCCTCATCGCATGCTGCGGCCCTTTCCAGTCCATCCAACTTGCGGCAGCACGTCTTGAATCTTAGGAAGGCTTCATTCACATGAGCTTGAAGCAGGAACTCCGTGCCTTCTATATTCTCAATGGCCACTGAATCTGTGCATCCAGCCAGGCTTCCCTCCCAACCCCCTTTTCCCACCCTCCTCTCCGGTGCATGCCAGGACCCTCATCTTCAGGCGCTCCATCTGCTTTTACTGCATCACCTGGAGGATCGAGCTGCTTTCCGATCCTCTGGTGGATCGCCATCTCCGTCACGCCTCTCCTCTACCCCTGTCTCCCTAGCCCATGACTACCAGCATGTTGTTCGGCAAAACACGCTCCAAATCGAAATCGCCCGAGACGGTGCCGTCGGGAAAACCTCGCGCTACCAGCTAGCGGCTGTGGAAGACGCCATCTCGCGAGCCCTCAAGTACCAGTCCGGACGACTCGCCTAAACCACGAGGCCGGCGCTGGTTTTCCACCATTCGCCTGCCAGGGACTCGAGCCAAGGAAGATAATACAGACAGCTCCTCTCGCCACTCAATGCCCTTGAGCTCGAGAAGCCATACCGCCCATAATCCCCCCTCTGGATCCTCATGTGCGTTCTCGTGCTCTTCTCGGCAGCACGTTAGCTGACTGATTTGGCGCTCAAGATCGTTCCCCTATTCAGCGTCGCACAAGCTTGACCAGCGCCTTTCATACGGTCAAGTCTAAATGTTCCCGTGACAAGCTTCCGGACAATGAAGAAATCGACGACCTTGGTCGTGTGACCAGGCTGAGGCCGCGTACAGGAATAACCAAGCAGATGATATCACGCCCGGTGAATGCTGCGTCCATGGCCGACCCGCCACCCCGGCTGGATATTCTTTCCGAGATACCTCAGGATGGGGTTCATAGGTCCTCTACTTTCCGAACGTGTCTCGAAAAAGCCGTGGACGACATCAATGAAAAGTACGGTTCCTCTTCATCAGTTTGTCTCTCACGAAGCCACGGAAACATCGATAACGACTCCATTGTAAACTCTGGTGCCACCTTACGTCGTGACAGAAATAGCTTTCAGCCCCGTTATCGGCTCCCTACTTTGGTGCAGGCTCCCGCCATCTGCGTCCGGCCCGCCGCCAGCGAGGTCAAGGAGGTTCTTCGCTGCTCTGATCGAGATGCCTCTCCTCGACAAGGCGTTGCTCTTGGAGGACAATCATCGGTCAGGGAGAACAACCTCTGCGGCTCTGGCCAAAATTTCCGCGCTCAACATGGCATCGCACTCAGCGGACAGGCGTTGGTCGAGGGGGCTCCTCAAGGCTTTGATCAAAATGTGTCCCCGCGCCGTGAGACTGCTCTGGGAAGACGGGTGTCGGTCAAGGAGAACCGCCCTTGCCGCTCGGGTCAGAATGTCCTTTTCTCGCCCGTCAACGCTCTGGACGGACAGGCATCGGCTGAGGAGGCCCCTCGAAGCTCTGATCATGATGTCCTCCCAGGATATGACGAAGCTGTCGGCGGACACGTAATGAAAGATGTTTCAACACAAGTATCTCCCTCATCACAGCCGCAGAACTCTCACATGAATCATCAACCTGGTTCAGACGCAGCAGCTGCCATCGACCCCTCGAATACCACCGAGGTAGCGCCCTGTTCACTGTCCGACTGCTCAGCAGTTGAGGATTCATCGGCCGCGATTGAAGACTCTTCGTCTGTCCGCGAAGCAACTGAGCAGATCGCCGAGGGTCACACCGCTAACCTACTTGACTGCCAATCCGCACCTTCGCCTGCTGTCGAAAGCCACTCGGAGGCTCTACCTAGCGAAGCAGACGAGACGTCCATCTCAGCGTCTTTTGCCGGCCACGTTGAGCCAAACACGGTCGCACCTCGACCATCGTCGGACCATGGTTCACCGCGTCATGAGACACCGCAGGCCGAGGGTCAGTTTTCGACCGTCACGTTGCAACGAGCCCGCAGCAGGACCGTCAACAGCTCCGCGGCCCCGACCGAAGCCGGACGAGCCCCGACGGAGCCCCTGATGGCCCAGCGCTCCAGCAACCTCAGGGAACAGAGGGCGCCTTCGGTTTCCGAGCTGGTCAACAAGTTCCGACGGCTGGAGTCTCCGCCGAGCGTCATTCTCCGCAACGTCGCAGCCGCGAATGCCGACGTCGGTGCCGCGCCACTCAGGTATCGCGGTCACTCCTCGAACGACGGCGACGGACCCGTAGAAAGCTCAGCCTTGTCTTACACCTCGGGCGAGCAACTGTCGTCGACGGTGCCGCACAAGAGACGTGCCATGACCAGCACGGACCAGTCGGGCGAGAACATACGCATCCATCGATCATGATTTTTTCTTGTTAAAAAAAATATGTGACGCTGACGGTTATTCTTACGGGGGCAGAGCAGATTTACAGCGCAGGATAAGTAAACACTTGGCTCCGTAGCGGAGACGAGGGCTTTTGTCTAGGTGCGGTGTTTTTGTTTTTTGTTCCTCATTGTTTTCCGCGTTGAGTATTGACGAGACGAGTTATATATATCGGTTGGGAAATAATACGAAGCCCCCCCTTCCCCTTTTACCTTAGTTCTGGGACCTCTGGTGCCTCACTGGTGCGGATGGTGATTTTGATTCTCGACCCTTTACTGTTCGTGAGGGCTTTGCTTGGGGATTTGCTGGAGAAGCAACTTTTCGTGATGATGATGATGATGATGATGATGATGATGGCGATGGCGATGGCGATGCCCGAGGCGCGCGAACTCCAGTAGTAGCTTTGCGCGTCTTTGGGAGGGCTTTGGTCGTATCCCATTCCCACTCCCCTCGCAAAGTAAATAAATCATCGCCGTCGTCGCCATGAGGCTCTCGGCTGAAATCGGCAGCCAAGTCTTCACATCCGTCTTCATCACGGCTGCCGAGAGTGGTCTGGTCAGGGCCAGCGGGATGCGGGGTTGGGCTGCGCTGCTGGTGGTGTTGGTGGCCGGCACGTTTGATGATATTCGGCTCGATCTTGTTGCGTTCGAGGTAGAAAGCTTGGATCTCGCGATTGATCTTGGCGCCCCTGCGGCGCAGCTCCTGCAGTTCGGCCTCCGGTAGCAGGGACTCGTCGACGAGCTTGACGATGGCCTTGTACATGGCGCGGACGAGGGCCATGACCTCTCGCTGGGAGTTGTAGATGCCGTCGGGGACATCGTGGCGGCGGGATGCGACCTGGAAGTAGTGGTGGTAACTTTCCTTGTACGGCTCCCACAGACGATCCAGGGCGGCGGAGATCTGGAGGCCGTAGCTGCGCTTGGCGACGGCCTCGTCGCCGGTTTCGTGGGCCTGACGGCGAAAGTGGGAGTGGGTGATGAGGGCGACGCGGAGGTAGAGGCGGAGGGTGTGCAGGTCAGGGAGGCGGAGGCGTCGTAGCATCGAGTCGAGGACCTTGGCGGCGTTGCGGATGACGTTGACGTTGGCGTTGTCTCGGACGCAGGTCTCCATGGCTATCCTGAAGGGCTTGTCGCACACATACTCGTCCGGTAGCATCTCCAGCATGTCGGCCGCGTGGGCGCTGGCCCGGGCGACCTTGATCATGCCGAGCATGCGGTACCAGTTATCCCTGTCCGGGACGACGCCGTAGTGACGCACCATCAGGTTCCAGTACTTGATGCCGACCGTTGTATGCTTGGTGGAGGACAGGAAAGTGATGACGAGGCCGAGGGCGTTTCGGCCGGGTATGGCGTGTGTCGTCTTGGTGGTGGGCGCATCATTGACGGCAATGTTCAGCATGGTGGCGTCGTTAAACGGGTCCGAATCCACGTCCTTGGTCAGGTTGGGGATGTTCATGGTAGTCTGCAGGAGATCCAGCACGTCGGACTTGGCATTGGAGTTGGGGTCGAGCAGCAAGATGCGGCCCATGGAGCAGACGAGCGGCTCCGTCATGGCCAGCCGTCCCTTTTTCCACTTTTGTAGAACCTCGACCCAGAGGCTCTTGGCGCGGTCGACGGCCTTTTGCCGATTGGCCGCCACCTGTTCCGGCGTCAGACCGTCGATTCTCTTCAAGGCGTCAAGACGAAGTGCGTTCAATATGGTTCCGTACGTGAGCGAGTCGGGAGAGCGATGTGTGTCATTAATGGTTTCGGCCACGAGGAACAAGGACTCTATGTCGGCCGCCTTGACACAGAGCTTGAGCATGCAGTTGAGGTGGATCGTGTTTGCCCGCAGGCGACTGCAATTGAGGAGGAGGTGATAATGCTTGAAGGCCTCGGCGAGGGCAGCCTTGGGATGGTCTGACTCTGCGCAGCCGTTGAAAATGATGCTGTAGGTAGTCACGTTGGGCAATTGGCCTCTTTTCTTCATCTGGTAGACGACGAAATGACGATAAGCACAGGACTGAGAGTGAAATAGAAATAAGTGATAGGGGGGCAGGGCGGAGATTTACATCGTTGAACAGCTTGATTGCCTTTGTAAGTTGTTGCTTCTGCATCTGATAGCCGATGAGGTGGTTCCAAGACACCACGACGTCGTGATCCTTGCTGACGGTCTGCGTCAAAAGAAGGGCCTCTTCGAAACGATCCTTTGCTAGCGTAGCCTCGACATATTTGCCAATCTTCCACGGATCGTCCATGTAAGTCAAGTGCTTGTTGACGACGCGTCGCAGCCTCGCCACGCCCGTCTTCGTCAGTGAGTTGACTGCATTTTGATCCTTGACGATTTCCTTGGGCGGCACGTAGTGGGCCGAGTCTGCGGCGGGATAGTCGTAGAGGGCAATATCGCCAGCCTCAGTCGCATAACTTCGTCGTCCGCGGCCGACCGGGAGGGCAAGTCGCGACGAGGGGCTCAGTTCGGCGGCCATCGTCTTGCGCAGACAGGCGGCACAGCGCAGGATACCGGCCGTCATGACGGGGAAGGCCTTGCTTTGCAAGAAGAGGGGAGGGGCGTAGATGACGCCGCTCCGGCCATCGTCAGCGAAAAATCGGATTCGAGGTTCATTCAAGCTGGACATCAATTGAGCTGCTGACTCAGCTTCTTCATCTTATCTTATCGAAGCTCGACCTCTCGACTTCTTTCACCTCCTTCATCTTCATTCATCCTTTCCCTAGCCTCGCCCTCAGCTCCATTTTCTTTAACCCCCCCCCCCCCCCCCCCCCCCCCCCCCCCCCCCCCCC
>LKCN02000005.1:345135-359680 GCA_001633055.2 Ophiocordyceps polyrhachis-furcata BCC 54312 | reverse complement strand
CCCCCCCCCCCCCCTCCCCCCGGCCCCAGACAGGCGCGCGCGCTCTCAAAGACGCCTACGGGATCAGAATCGAAGCCACCAGGCATTTAATACAATAAACACAGCGTCTACTCGCCTCTATCTCCATCTACTTATCTATTATCAGTCTCCCTCTTCATCAAGATGTCGGACGCCTCTTCCGACTTCCAAAAGTTCATTTCTGACGGTGAGTACTCCTCATTCAGCCGAAACACACGTTGCTTACGATACGAACAGCTCGCGAGCGCAAGAGAAACGAGGCTTTGGCAAACAAGATTTTCTCCCGCAACCGACGACAGAGCGCTCCTTCGCGGCCGCCGCAGGCACCTGGTCGGTCGCTGGCCAGTCGCGTCGGCGTGAACAAAGTAGGTTCAAGAAAAAAAAATCCATTCCTTCTTCTCAAAATCTGAAGCCATCGCGCCTTTCTTCCCTGGCTATTTCGCTTTCCTCTCTTTAACTGTTTACCAGCGCGCTTCCTCTGGCAGTTGGCGCCATCCCAAGGGCGACGTCGATTCCGAATGGACACACGACTTGCACGATTCCGTCAATCTCCACCGTCAGCATGCTTCGTCTCCTCGTAGCGCCAACCGGAGAAAAGGCGCCGCGCAGCGTCAGTCCCAGCTCGCCTCTGCAATAGACAGAATGGACGTCGACCAGGTCAATGTCCATCACGCCAACGCATCTCCCCGTGCCTCGGGCGTCAAGAATATCAGCATTAGAGGCCTTGCTGGACCCTCCTGCGTCATCGCCCAGAATTTCGCCCCCGGCACGACGGCGGCGGATATTGAGAGTGCTATGACGCCCATCGGTGGCGAGATGATCAGCTGCAGCATCATCAAGACTTCGCCCCCCCTCACGGCCGAGATGATGTTTTCGTCGCGCGAGGGCGCCGAACGCGTCATAGAAACGTTTCACGACAAAACGGTGAGTTTTCCTTCTGTTCTTCCAGCTCTATGCCTCTCCATCGCGCTAGCTAACTCGGACAACCTCCTCTTCAAGGCCGACGGAAGGATCCTCAGGGTATACTTCAAGACAGGCAATCATCATCAAACGCCGGAGCCTGTCCGCGCACCTCGGCCTCCCCCTAGGGGCTACCGGGACCATGTCGACGACGACGATAGAAGCTTCTCCAGAGACTTGATTGTCGACGACGTCGACGACCGCGACGACTACGCCTATTCGCGTAGCTATAGCCGCCCGCTCTACAGCGATAAGATCGCTGCTCGCATGGGGCGCGACTCAGCCTATCGGAGAGGCAACTGAGGATGAAGTAGGGGAGGGGCTCTTTCCAAGGTACGCGGTTGCGACCGAATTGTACGTCAGGGAGATTTTGCCATGTCCTGTTTTGCTCTCTCCACCATCGAGACTGGCAGAGAGTTGATCAACCATACGTTTCCCTTCGCCGTTCGATGTTTCTGAGCGTCAGTCACACTCACCCTCCCCATGGGCTTTTGAGCGCCATGTTTCTTGTTGTTCGTTGCTATAAAAAGACAGATGAAGAAGAGAAGAAACTCGAACAATGACGGCGTCAAGAGTGGAGGGGAAACAAGGGGGGGGGGGAGGGGGGGGGGAGCAGGTTGTGATACTGGAAACCTCCATCAAATCAAATAAAAAAAAAACACACCGACCGACCAACCCGATGAAGTTTTCTGTCCCTTGCCTGCCCTGCCTCCTCCTCCATCGCGGTCTTGGCCACCATTTGTAGTTTCCCGCCTTTGAAGAACCGCAGACGTTCCTACCTGAGTACGAACAAAGAAAAAAACAGACCATTTCTTTCAGCCAACCAACCAGCCAACCAACCTCCTCCCTCCCCTGCCCTCCCCCTCCCGTTGTCTTCTCTCAGTCCATGCAAGAGAAGAGAGAGAGAAGACATCATCCTAGTCATCCTCGTACATGGGTGGGCCCCAGAAGAGGGAAAAAAACGTCAACCAACCAAAAAAAAAAAAAAAAAAAACAAGAGAAAGAGAAAAAAGACAAGGAAATAAAAAAAAAAGACAGAAAAGGAAAACGTGCGAAACGCATCGCTGCTCCTATTCTTTCCCCCGCTTAGACGGACGGCATCCCCTTTCACACCCGCCACCAGAGCCGTGACCCCAGGTCCGAACTTCCCGAAGCCGGCCGAACTTGAAAACCGGTCCAGGTTCGTTGTCATCGACCAGCTTGAAACGGCGCCGGACCCTGATCGTCGTCGGTTGTGGGTTGAAAGAAAGAGAAGAGAGACTGCGGGGGCAAAAGACGAAAAGGAGAATAAAAGTCAGGGCGGTTCCTTAATGATCCCGCTGCATCCGTGCACTGTCAGCAGCATCCGACCTTGAGGGGGGCGGTTGCTAGCCGATAACCGCCGCGCCGAGACGCGTGGCTTCTCCTGAGCTTTCTCGGTCCCCACGGACCCGGTATCTGTATCCTCCCGGTTCCACCTTCAGAGTCCAATCAAAATTACGAGCTTCCGAAGCTTTGCCTTCTCTCCCCCGTCTGTCTCTTTCACGTGCCGCCACTCTCGGCGCGTTTGTTCCCACTTGTGAGGCAGCGGCCTGCCTGTCGGCGGGAGGAATCCTCGCGGCAACTCGGCTGCCAAGTCCTTTGAGCTGCGGATGGGAGAGGTTCAAGGTCAGTGAGCGAAGAAGCCTTGTCTGTTGCATGATTCGTCGACACGGCGTCCAGCAGGGCCACTGTCAAGAAGCCGAGGCAGTACGCCCCCCCGTCATTTGAGAGGAAAAAAAAGAAAAAGAACATTTCAATGCCACGGGTTCTGTCCGCCCATGAAGCCCTCTTCGAGCGTACGCTCCTCCAGGTTGCGGATGAAATCGCGATTCCCTCGCCCGGGCTGCTGAGCTCTGCTTCCGCGTCTGCCTGCTCGGCCCGGCGTGTTTTCCACGCTCGGCATGCCGTCGACCGGCGGCGGGTAGTACGCAGGGCTCGGCTGCAGCCGAATGGGCTGATTAGGATCCAAGTGGCTTGCCACCCGCTGAATAGCGGCCGGGATCCCGCTCTGTTGCTGCTCCATGGTCGAGGCCCGTTGCCTGCTGGACCGCATGCCTCCTTGTTGGTACATGCCGCCGCCGGACTGGGAGACGGCCCCGTACTGGGCCGTCCCCATTTGTTGTTGCGGGGGCTGCATCACCATCTGCCCGTACTGCGCCCCCTGAGAGCCGTAGGGAGGTGCCATATTTCCATGGTTCGGGCCAGGGGCGTAGACGGCGTTGGCGCCGCCGTACATGGGCGGTTGGGCGTGGCCGGACTGGGTGTACTGTCCCGGCGTCATGACGTAGGCGCCTTGAGCCGCTGAGTTTGCCTGGGCCTGTGCTACTTGGGCGCGTTGTTTGCTCAACGCCTCGGCATGCTGCTGCTGCTGAGTGCCCGGGGCGAGCGAGCGGTTAAGGGAGGTTGATTTGAGGTTCATTGGCGGCACAAACGGACCCGTATACTTTTGTTGGGTGATGAAGGGATGCAGCTTGGCCTGTTGCGGCGACCACCTCTCCAGAGGATTAATGGTGAGCAGGCCTCTGACAAAGTCGATGAAGGCTATGCGGTTATTCATTTCTGGGCGTGCGTCCGCGTCAGACAGCGCTGTCGCCACAAAGATTTCCGGGCGTGTCATCATCACTCACCTCGGTCAATCTCAACCTGTTTCATGTTCTTACGCGGCATGGGGTATGACTTGATGATTTCCGGGAGCGTGCTGGCCTGGAAGTACTTCTTACTCGGCTGCTCCTTGGTGTTGTGCTCACGGGCATATTGATCCATGCTCTTTAAGTGGTAGGTGCGTCGGCCAAACTCGTCCTGTCTCTTTTCGAAGAATTCTCCGGCCTGCTTGCCCATGTCCAGCATCCAGTTTTGCGGATTGCCCAGCATCTCCACGATTCGAGATACTTGATTGTACTCCGACGAGCCTGGGAACAAGGGCAAGCCTAGGAACAGCTCGACGACAATGCAGCCCAGAGACCACATGTCGATGGCAGACGAGTAGGGTAGCCCTAGCAACACCTCGGGCGAACGATAAAACCTAGATTGGATATAAGTGTAGACCGTCTGACGTTCGTCGCAAGCCGAGCCGAAGTCAATGATTTTGATAATGGGACTTTCCAAGTTCTTGAGGAGTATGTTTTCGGGCTTGAGGTCGCAGTGGATCAGCCGCGCCTTGTTTAGCAACGCGAGCCCGTTGAGGAGTTGTTGGGCGAAGACGCGGACGAGCGTAGTGCTGAGTCCGCGAAACTGGTTTTGCTTGATGAGCTCGTAGAGGTTGACACTGAGCAATTCGAATACGAGGCAGAGGTGCTGTCGATGGATGAATGTATCTTTGAGTCGCAACAAATGATGATCGTCGTTCTTGTCCAGTTTCGTGTTGAGCTGGGACGTAGCGGATTAGCGGCCGACTCGCATGTTATGTAGGTTTGTATGCTTACCAAGTCCAGCACGGACACTTCCATCATGCTCTGGTTAAAGTAGGCCGTCCGATTCTTGATGACCTTGACGGCGACGACCTCTTGCGTCTTGAGGTTTTGGCATTTGACCACCTGGCCAAAGGTACCCTGACCGAGGACGTCGAGGATCAGGTAGCGATTCCTGGAGCGGCCGTTAGCGCGGCTGTTTTGCTGTGCTTCGAGTTGATCATCGCACTTGTGGCCAGCTTCCTCTGATCCCAAGATGTCATTCACATATAGGATATAATCGCTATCCTCGTTATCGTAACCGTCGTTCTTGACACCCTTGCTGGGTTTCGTCAAAACTCGGCGGGGGTTTCGCGACGTCTCGTATTTGAAGACGGGGTTGCAGATCCGATAGGTTGCCGGTAGTTGAACGGTCAGCGCTTGCAATGGCTGGAGGTCGAAAGGTGGTTAGCTATGCCAACGGCGGCTACAGAGTAGGGAGACTGACGCTGATGAATCCGCCTTCTGGATTTGCCCGCCGAAAGGGCGGTTGTCGGCTCTTCTTTGGCTGCAAATCGGTCAAAGCCCTGACCTTTGAGAATTGGGGAACCGGCTTGTGCTGTGAAAGGTTCTGATGACGGTGAGGCGACTTTGGGGTGAACGACAAGCTACCATCGAGATTCGAGACGACAGAATGTCCATCTTGCGGCGTGGCAAAAGAGGCCATGGGTGGTAAGTGTTGAGCAGCGCCCTGACGGTTAGCGAAGTAAGGGTTGTGGTGGGGGTAGTCAGCTTGTCCGACAGGAGAATGCGAGGGTTGAGTATGTTGGCTCGACGTCGACTTTGGGGCGTATGGCGAAGTGGGTGATGCAGTGTCCATGGGTGAATATCGTTGAGCTGCCGATGACGGCTGCTCCTGTGGTGAGTGTAGGCTCGTGGGACGGGCGGCGGACGTGTGAGAATGAGGATACGGCCTCGTGGGATACTTGACGCCGGCATGAGCGTCATGAGCGTCGTGCATGGAGATGTCGCCATTACCATCGCGCATGGTGGAGCTGGTTACCATGGGGGGGGACACGGCAGGATTGGCGGCGTTGTGGACGGCGACGTGGACAGATGCGCCGCCATGGTAATGGGTGTGGTCGTAGGGATATCCGGACGGTTGGCCAGCGTAGTCTCTGGGGATCTGTGAGGCACCGTTGTGTCGTCGCGAGGAGCCGGTCGGATTGGTGTATGCGTGCGGCCAGGTAGGATTCATGGTGGCGGAGGAAGCAGTGGTTGTTAGCAAGTCGTCGCAGCCAGCAAATCAACGACTGCTCTGCGACGACGTTATCGACCGCTCCAGTCCACGGTCTGGACTCGCCACTCTTCGGGGCTGGAGGGGGGGAAGGGGGCTCGAGATCTCGCTTGCAGTCGACGCGCGAGAGACACGACTCCCTAAGAAAGAAGTATGGGGACCAAAAAGGAATATGCAAGCTGCCTCCCCTGGCTGCGAGTTTGTTCGCGTGGGTGCGGGTGAATTGGGCACCTGGACGGCGGCCCAAGTCCCTTAACCGGAGAGTTCCGAGAGGCTCGACTGCGGTGCCGAAAGACGGTCAAACGCCCATTGTTCTGAAGCAGCGAAAAATCCTCAGAGACTGAACAGGCGAAGGCCGAGGCAAAGGGGGGTTGGGGGAGATGGTAGAGAAGGAAGCCTGTTGAATTTTTTGGAGACGCGAGGGCAATATGGGGGGGGGGGGGATTCCGAGATGGATGAGCTAAGGTCTTCTCTTCTCTTTGCGGACGAGGCTGGCGAGGGTTCCCTGTTACAGTGGTAGGTACAGTGGGCCGTACGGGCTTGCATGGGGCACGGCTCACTATATCGAGCGCCTAGGTGGTAAGTAGGTAAGTATGTAGGTCGGTAGGCACAGTGGCAGCTAGCGGATCCTGCACCCCACCCCAAACCTACCGTGAAGCAGCCGGCCCTCGTCTTCTTCTTTTTTTCGTGGCTTCTCCTTTGTTGTTTCTTGTGTCTCCGGTTTTGGCCGGATAAGAATTTCTCTTCAGTAAATGTACGAAATTTGCATGCATACAGATGTATGTACATATATATATTTATATATGTATACATATGAGATGGAGACTGATGATGACCTACTGCACCTACCTCCTACCTACTTACTTCCTACCTGGTACCCGTACATACCTACCTAGGTAGGTACCTACATGGGTACTACTAATACATATGTACACTCGCTCTGGTCTGCACATCTTCCAGACAGCCCTCTCTTCGAAAGCTCATTATTCATTCATTTATTCATCGTCTTGCTCTTGTTTTTTTTTTTTCTAAAAAAAAAAATAAACTATCCTAATGCCGTTTCCGACCTTTGCTGCTCCTCGTCGCCAAGCATCTCCACTTCCTCTCACTCCGCTAGTCTGCCTTGGGCTATGCTAAATAAAGGTGGCTGTGACGGATGTGCCAAGCCAAGCCAAAAAAAAACAATATCACGTTGTATGGTCCTGGTCCGCACCTGCTAGTAGTACCTACCTACTACCTATCCGTACACCCTCATAAACATCTTTTTGCGGCTCTCTTCCGCCCTCTCTCTCAGTCTCCCCTAAGCGTCCTTCTTCCTTTAGCGACGGCTTCTTCTCGGCTGTCGCTGTCGCTTTGGAGTTTTGACTCCCGGCCCGCTCAGCCGCCTTACATTGTATATGATATACGTATGTACACCTTGCGAACACTCACAGACCTACCGCATGCCCCATACAAGCACGGACATACATACATACATACATACATACATAGATCTCTATTAACCTACCACCTACCTACCTACCTACCTACCTACCATACATACTTACTACATACCACACATACATGTACAATATAATGGCATGACCTCCTCATCTATGCTCATCGCCACCTACCTAGGTAGGTAGATAGTCAGATAGGTAGGTAGGCATCTTACCCGTTTGTGGCCGCTCACTGCTACTACCTACCTAGGTGGTTAAATACTAGCGATTCGTAGGTCGGTTGGTAGGTAGGCATGTAGATCAACATCCCCGACGTCAGGACTTTTGTGATGTACGCTTCTCCCTCACCACGCACTGTCTGTATGCCTTCCCGTTCGCGGAGGAACAAAAGGAAATCTTGACATCGTGGTAGGGGGTTGTAATCAAGCCCAGACAGACTTGATTGGACGCCCCAAACTCGCCTGTTCCAACCAACTAGTTTCTTATAACTTTTCTTAGCCCGCCCTTGAACAACAGAGACGCGTCTGTGGGAAACGATCAACTGTAGAAATTATGACAAGGAGGGAAATCACGAGGAAGTAGATGGGAATCAGAGACAGCACCCGAATGCTTCAAGACGATATGAAAAAGACAGAAATGAAGAAGACAGGAGAAGGAGGAGGAGGAGGAGGAGGAGAAGAAGAAGAAGAAGAAGAAGAAGAGAGATAGAGAGAAGTTCAAGAAGTCAAAAAAGAAGACGAAGATCAAGAGAGAAAACCCAGTGGAGAAAGTATCGCAAATTCTGATCCCATATGTGCCCGCAGCGAGAGACCGATGACAAGGAAACGTGGGGGTATGGAAACAAGTACGGAGACGTTTCGAGGACGACAACGGCGTGCCAAACACCTAGGCCCCCTACCCTCAGTAAAGTGCTCTGTCGGCAGCAGTCTACCGCCAGCCCACGGCCGTGCTGTCAATGCTCAGGACTGATAGCCGCCGAACCCATTGTTGAAGCTTTGTCCAGCCTGCGCTTGATTCCACTGGTTACTGGGTGCCTGCTGGCCGCGGCCGAAGCCGCCCGAGTTTTGAGGGCCGTTGTACCCCATGGGAGAACCTCCATAGCCGCCGGCCGGCGAGCCGCTCTGCGGGCCATTAAAGTTGCCGTGCTGGTTACCGTACTGGGCTGCAGTGGCCATGGTCAGCCCCGATTCCGACCAAGGGTGAGGAGAATACCAGTATGACTCACCGCCATACTGGGGGTAGTAGGTAGGCGTGCCTCCATATCCGCCCGGAGTCTGTCCGCTTTGCGGGCTATAGTGCTGAGACGGATCGAAGTTCTGCTGCGAGTTTGGCGTCTTGTCCTTGCCCCACTGCGTCTTGTTATCACCTGCTTTCCACACGAGGGCCATTTCTCAACTTACACTACATTTAAGGGGTCGCCCGTTGACGTTGTAGCCGTTCATTTGGCAGATGGCCATGGCCGCGTTCTCGTGCGTGTCCATCTTGATGAAGGCGAATCCTCGATCCGCCTGGAAGCGAGACTCGACCACAAAGCCGAAGTTCTGGAAAAGGGGCACCACATCATTGGGCGTCGTATAAGGCGTGAGGTTGCCCACGTAGCACGTCGTTTGCCAGTTGGGTGTCTGGTTGAGCACCACCTCGTAGCTGGCGACGCCATGCGCCGGGAATTGATGGTGTCCGTACGGCGTAGTAGGCGTCAGGCCCATAGCCTGCATCGCTTGCTGCTGCGCCATCGACGGCTGACCCTTTTGGTTGGCCCAGTTGCAGCGGATAGCGCGCGAGCCGAGCCATTCACCATCCATGGAGCTCAGGGCCTTCTCCGCATCGGATCGGTCGCGGAAAGCAACAAAGCCGTAGCCCCGAGTTCTGCCAGTCTTCATATCCCACATTACACGGGCCTCGGACACGGAGCCGAAGGCGGAAAAGGCCTGATGGAGAATTTCGTCATTGACCTCGTTGGACAAGTCGCCGACGAAAATGTGAAAGTGGCTCGACGTGTCCTCCTTGCTGGACGTGTTGGATTGATACGCCCAGTTGACTCGGATCTCCTAGGCAAAGTCGTCAGCAACTGTCCGTCGCCGACGAGCACATATTGCAGGGGCGGTACCGATTGGTGGACCCTTCGCCCATTAAGGGTCTGCATGGCCCGCTCTGCGGCACCAGGGTCGTCGTATTCCACGAAACCGTAATTGTAGCCCTTAGCCTAGACCGTGTCAGCAGCGCTGCGCTTCGAAGCAAGAGTTTTAGCAGAGGGCGAAGACTTGCGTTCTTGTCGGGAATAATCTTGACGTTCTGGACGTGGCCCGTCGTTTCGAAGATCTGCCGAAGCACGTCCTCGGTAACGCGTTGATCCAGGCCGCCGACGTACAGGGCACGCTTGTTAGGCTCTGGAGCCGCTCGGCGGAAGCTGGTTCCACCAGGCGACATAAGGCCGCTCTTGTCGCCGGACATGGGGGACGTCATGGCGGTCGGGATTGGGTTCGTGTTCTGAGGAATATGGAGTGGCGGTGGTGGCATGTGAGATGAGTTCGACTGTCCATTCTGATTTCCCTCGAAGACACCGGGCTGAGGCTGAGCCGGCATCTGCGCGGTGTGGGAAACGGTACCGGTGTCAGCCATGGCCATGACGGTGGCGATATCAAAGGTGTGCTTTGATTTTTAGGCTTTTTGTTTTTTCTTTGAACAGCGAAGAGCTCGAGAGGCCGCCTCGGTGATAGGTCGTGTCGGTGGCGTAGATTGGCGAAAGAAGAAAGCTATGCAGGTTGGGCTGTTGGGAAGCAATCGATGGGAAGCAGTAGCAGGTTTGCGTACCGTAAAAGAAGGTGGGTAAGAAGGGGGGAAAGCAGGGACAAACAGTGTAATGCAGAGTGAGGAAGATGAACGAAACCGAGCTCCGGTGCAAAGAAGCCGAGGAGCGAATCGACGTCCCTCGATGATGATAGACCGGACGATGCGGAGAATGAGGCGACGAAGAGGCCGACTGCAGGGGGAGGGGGGAAAAAATGGTCAACGCCAGAATCAAAAGCGGAAAGAACAAAAGGAAGATGCTCCGGAGAAGCAGAAAACGGAGTCTTTTTGGTTCTTTCTCGCTGCCCCTGGGAAACACGGTTAAATGCTTCGCTGGTGAGAGAGGCTGAGAAGAGGAGAGAGTGAAAAAAAAAAAAAGGAAGAACCTAGAGTGGAGGTCAATCAAGGGACCTGGTGGATGTTTAGCGAGGTACACCACTGTATGTACCTACTTCTACCGTCTACGAGACACAAGTCGCTACGGCCAATAGTGGAGAAACGCGGCGGCCCGGACGGGGTGCTTACGTCAGCTGGAGGCACTTTTGCCGCTGTTTTGCCTGTTATGCTCCAAGTATAGAGACTCCTGCGTGTGCTGTAGAAACACTCTTTGGCTATCTATGCGGAGCATGCTTCTTCGCACAAGCACGAAACAGCATTCGAATTTCGACGACAACACCACGCCACCCACACCCCTGCCCCCGCCTTTCCTCATCCTCTCCTACTACCTTCTACTCCCTCTACCATCTGGCTCATACCTACCTCACGTCCACATCTCCTCCTCTTCTTCATCTCTTCCTTCGTTCATCCTGATTTCCTTCATTAGTAACGATGGCTGCCCAACCAGCTACAGCCAAGGCCCTCGACGCCCTTCAATACCTAGTCAACGACGTCGTGAGTAGCGCCGCCGCCTCTCCTTCCATGAACGACTCCCACTGACTTCGATTACAGCTTGTGCAGACAGGCAAAGCACTTCGTGCGTCGCGCAGAGATGGCCATAGCCTCGCCCCTCCGACACATGGCGCCCTGCCGGCGAGGCTGCCAGACACTATCAAGGCCTTCCATGCTGCCCTGGACGAACTTGATCACGACATCGTAAGTGTGTCTTGTTAATCTACGTAACGTCCTTCGTTACTCACTTTTACCGCCTCAAGATTCGCACCAAGTCTGTCATTCTCCGGGACCTTAAGAAGGTACAGTCGCGAAAGGTACACAACAATGAGCATCCGCCGCCGCCGGTCGAGGTGCCTCCAGCATCGCCGCGGATCATCGACGTGGAATCTTCGCCCGCGGCTGGAACCATGGATCATCAATCTACCAAGACTGAACCCGCTAAGCAGCCCGTCGCGCCCTTCCCGGACATGGGCATGAGCCTACCCGAGGCCGCTCAGCCATCCGTACCGATCAAGGAGGAACATACACCAGCACACGATGTCACAGTTGAGGGTGTCGGGCCCGCAGCCGTCATTCCCACGACAGAGCGGCAGTCCATCGGGGATCAGCATCATCCCACCACCGAGGAGGAGGACACGCTCAGCATGAACACCATGAACCCTGGTCTAAACTTCACAGACATGGAGTTCACCCTCGCGCCAACCAACAACGACTCGCAGGACCATCCAGTAGGCGATGCTGTCGCACTCGCCGCGGCTGAGCCATCTTTCGACCTCGCGTCCTTTGTTCCGGCCGACGGCGTCGATGACGGCAACGCAATCGGTAGCAGCAACAACAACCAGACGAGTAGTAGTAGTCGCAGCAGCAGCAGCAGCAGCAGCAGCAACCACAAGAACCACAACAACAAGAGCAGCGGCAACGGCAACAACAACGGTAATAGCAATAGCAGCAACAATAACAATAATAACAACAACATGGCCTCGCTCGACAGCATCCTACCGGCCAACCTTACCGCTCCCAGTAACGCTCCCACCGATGTCGCCGACGGCCACGTCAAACCCAACGATGGACGGAATGCAGAAGCACCCGACGCGGCCTTTGCCGGCATCTTCGCCGGAGAAGGCCAGGCGGACGGGATGGACTTTGACTTCAGCATTGGTGACAGTGGAATGGGCGACACCTTTGACGATCTTATGATTGATCGTGACAACACATACAGCACTCTTGAGCACGGTGATTACGATGCCGCCTTCTTCGGACTCGAAAAGCCCAACGGCACTTAGGAGAAACGAGTTAACACGATTGTTGGATGACGAGGAAGTTGGTGGTTTAATAGCGCGTCTTTCCTTCTGCGTACTAGAATCTAATTATGGAAGATGGCGGGACGTTGCCTGCGTCGTCAAAATCTTGACGCTCTGGGCACGCGGCTTATGTACTTGCCTACCTAGCCTTTCATCGTGAGAGGGGAGGCGAGGCCTTCGAGCCGACTTTTTGGTGTTTCAATGTGTCTTATCGTTGTTATTTACTGTCCAAGTGTACCACAAAGACTCTCTTTACATTTCTCTTATCCGTCTCATGTTCAAGCCTCTTCGTTCATCGTGAGTTGTTCCCCCCCTCCCCACCACACACACTCTCTCTCTCTCTCTCTCTCTGTCTCTCTCTGCCCTACGGCCCCTGCGTCACTCCCATCATCTTCTGAAGCTTGGCCTTGAATATGGGATTCCGCCAGTCGCGCCACTGGTAGTCGAGCGCCCCCCACGTCTCGTTATGGTCCACCGTCTTGTCACGAACATAATACGAGCCCTGAACGGCCCAGAGTGCCCAGTCGGCGTCGTTGCCCGCCATATACTGAGCCAAGCAATCGAGGAAGCGGGCGTCCATGTCAGAAAGCCCATCATGATGTGGGTTGCCGCCCGTCATACCGACGCCAAACTCGGACAGGAACAGCGGACCGGTATAGGGCTTCTTCTGCTCGAGGACGAAGCCGTACAGGCCGCCGTACTCGGCCTGCAGCAGCGGGCAGATGCCGAAGTTGGGCGTCGTCACGGTGAAGCTATAGCTGTGAGCCTCCCATACGCGCTTCGTCGCCCATCCGGCTTCGTCCATGGGTCGCAGAAGCCGCAGGGGAGAAAGGTCGGTGCCGCCGTTGATGCCGCCGACGATGACGAGCGCGTCCGGGTTAGAGGCATGGACGAGCCGCGCCGCCGTCGGCATATAGCGCAGCCAGGTTTCCGGAGCGAACACGAGCTGCGTCACGGACGCCCGAAGCTCGTTGCGAAGAGACAGTCCCACGACGCCCGGCCTGCTTCGCGACCAGGTTGCCATGGCGACTAGGCCCGCACGCCACTCGTCCGGGTCGAAGAAGCGGCTGTTGGAGGCCATGTAAAGGGGCGCGTCCTTCCACCAGCCGTTTCCGTCGGTCAGATTGCAGCACCAACTTGCGCGACTGACGTGGTTGTCGAGGATGGTCACCAGCCCACGATTCCAGAGCGCCGCCTGCACGCGATCAAAGACGTTTATGACGGTGCCGTCGGCGAGGAACGGGTTCCTTTCCACGGCCGAGCTGTACAGACGCATCATGGCTCCCTCTTCGACGCCGGCCGCTTTGGCTGCGCGACGGAACGACTCCCGCACGCGCACGTTCGGCTGCAGAGCCATGTCGGTCGAATAGGTGAGGCGCACGCAGTTGAAGCCCTGGGTGGCGATCCAGTCGACCGTCTTCTCGACCGATTGCCTATGCAGGCCCTCGGGGATGTTGACCTCAAGATGACCAGCCCAGTTGATGCAGCGCAGCTTGACGCGCTGCCCGGCTGTGTCGACGATCCAACGGCTCGAGACGCTCAGGGGAAGTCGAGGCTTCGCGATGGTCGTCTGCGAGGGGGCTTCCACCGACGCGAGGCCGGGGCTGAGAAGGCAGACGTGACATAGTAAGGCCACCGCGGTGACAGCCGCCTTCATGACGAAGCTATGGCGAGTAAGGGGGGCACTGGCATAGGAGGGTTATCGTTTCAAATTGCCCAGACGACGCTTTCCATTAACAAGCTGTCTCTCATGAACTAAAGTCAGATTGCTCATCCGTGACGACGACGACGACGACAACGACGATGAAGACATGACCGCCTTCCCTCCCCTTCGCCTCCTTTCGCATCGTAGCGTCTATACATACTACATATATGATGTGCACATACTATGTAGGCGCGGCCCGAAGGCCCGTCATGATCTCGCTTTCAA
Source organism: Ophiocordyceps polyrhachis-furcata BCC 54312 (assembly GCA_001633055.2). Classification (NCBI taxonomy): domain Eukaryota; kingdom Fungi; phylum Ascomycota; class Sordariomycetes; order Hypocreales; family Ophiocordycipitaceae; genus Ophiocordyceps; species Ophiocordyceps polyrhachis-furcata. Next base: position 345,650 of record LKCN02000005.1, on the reverse strand, counting down.
GCACGGGCTAGCTAGTATATCCTGCTATATACGGAGGAGTGTCAGGCGAGATGGCCCATTTGCCGTTTATCTATCTGTTTCGGTGCACATCCTTGCCAGCCGGCCCGGTTTGTAACGGGCAGCTGGACAGGCAGAACGTAACGTCGCAGGCTTCTTTTTGGGGGCCTCATCCCCTAAATGCCGATCAGATGACGCATCTTACAGCCCGTGTGGGAGAAGAAGAGGTTGAAAGGGGTGGGGGGGAGAAACAAAAGATGACCCTCCGTTATACGGTCCTGACCTTGCTCATGAATAGGGGAGGGGGGATCCTGGTCTGCCGTCCGTCCAACGACTGGACACATGGCATAGTGCATGTGGTCGGCAGATAGATAACCAGGTAGGAAGAGAGAGCATGCAACCGAGAGAGAGAGAGAGAGAGAGAGAGAGAGAGAGAGAGAGAGAGAGAGAGAGAGAGAGAGAGAGAGAGAGAGAGAGAGAGAGAGAGAGAGAGAGAGAGAGAGAGAGAGAGAGAGAGA
>LKCN02000005.1:325793-344620 GCA_001633055.2 Ophiocordyceps polyrhachis-furcata BCC 54312 | reverse complement strand
GGGGGGGGGGGGGGGGGGGGGGGAGTAAGGTTGTTTGATTAGAGAGAAGCAGAAGAAGAAATAATTAGTTCTTGGTCGCCCTGAGAGGTGATGGGGGGGAGGGGCGGAAATAGAAAGATGTTGGTTGATAGCCGTCTTCAACTTTAAGACAGGAACTTGATAAAAGAGTTGTCGCCCATCATCAAGACAGGGGTCCAAAAGCGAGGAGGAGGAGAAGAAGAGAAGAGGAGGAGGAAGGAGGGTCATGAAGTCGTGATATCAGTGGTTGTCTCAGACATATGGCCCAGGTACCCGCGTGACGGATGACTGGCCTGCCAGCGTCATGAGGCCGGCGCGGCGCGTGCCTCCAAGCCCCGCCGTTTAGCAAGCAGACTCTTGAAGGCGCCAATGAAGTGCACTAGAGACTCCTCGTCATGGGCGCAGAACCGGTAGCTCTTCTCTTCCGTGATGACCTGTAAACAATTCTGCTTGCTCTTGCTGAGGGGGTCGATATCGACCACGTCGACCACGGCCGAGAGATGGACGATCCACTGCGCCGTGTATTCGGACTCGTCCTTGTAGAGGATGAGATTCCGCGGCCGCAGCACCGCCCACATGTCCTTCCATTGACGCACGCCACCTTTGCTCCGCATGATCCACAGCCAGCCCTGCCAGACGACGCGGTCCAAAGTATGGTCGATGTTGCCGCTGCTGTGGTTCCGGTTGCTGTTCTTGTTCTTGTCGTTGAAAATACTCAGCTGGCTGGCTGAGCGGTTGGCCGGCGCCGACGAGGCAAAGACGCCTTCGCCGTGTGGCAACCGGACGGCAAGGCTCTCGAGCGAAGCGCCTCGCGGCTGCTGGCACTCGTTGTCGGACAAGTCGGAATGCGAAAACATCTCGTTGCCGGACCAGTCCACAAACGACGACTCGCGCCGGCCAGCCGTGGCGATGGGGCCATACGTTTCGGGAGAGCTGGAAAGCACCACGTCTCGTCCGGGTCCGGCCGGCGACATGCTGCGGGCCGGGGGACTGGCCAGGATCAAGTCCGTCTCTTCCTCTTCTATCCTCGCATCCTTGCGGATGAGGTTCACCCACTCTCGCGCGTCTGCCGGCGTCGGAGCCTGGAGGTGGAAGTTTCTCGAGGGCGAGAACAGTCCGAAGACGTTCTCTCGCTTGTGCTTGGGGTCCTTGAGGAAGGCGACGGCGGTGAGATCGGATAGGTAGACCTGGCGCCGTAGCTTTGTCTCCTTTTCGTTTTTGTACATGGACAGGGCATTTGGTCGCAGGACGACGTAAATCGTTTTCCACTTCTGAAGGCGCGCGTGTCAGAGCCGTTTGGCGATTCATGGGAGACTCGGGGGGGGGGGGGGTTTCCTTCACCAACCTTTGTCTTGCGCGTCCGTCTCTCGACGTAGCCGCACTTTATGACACGATCCGAGTCGAAGCAGCCGTTCTCGTTGACGACGTGGTCTTTCGGTCCCGGAGCGTCGCGGACATCTTGAAGCATGGTGGCTGGGCGCGATGCGACCAGGATTGGATGCGTCTGGGGCATCATCTGCATGTATAACAAGAGGATGGACGACAACTCCTTCTTGCCCTTTCTCGACTTGCTGTGACGTGGACGGAGGACGGAGGAGAGGGGGAAGTTGGGAAGGTAAAGAAAGAGGTGGAACGATGACGGACGAGATGGAATGATTGTATCCGTAATAGTCGCGGACCGCGTCTGAGCCAGAAGCCGCTCCAGATCCAATAGCCCCAACACCAACCAACACCGACCGCTGAGTTTAGCTCTGCAGGCGGCCGCCGTTGGGGTGGTCGCTTATTAGGTTGTAGCCAGTATGTGCTGTCGCGCGTCGCTCTGCCAATGCAGGGTGTGCTGGAGGAGGAGGCTCGAGAGCTGGCACGGGGGTGTTTCAGCGGTCGACCGGTCGGATTACAGGGGGGGCTTACATATGTACATATGTATGTACATAAGTATGTATCGATTAAGAAGAGGAACGAGCGGGTCTTGTTTCTTTTCACGTAATTGCTATCCGGAGGGTCCCGGCGCGGCCGAAGTCGGTTTGATCCGAAGTCGGGCCTCGCTGGTTGTTTCGCGTGATTTGCCAGAGTCTCTCTTCTGTTCATCTTGCTTTGAAGCCCTCTTTTCTCTGTTGGACGGACGGAGGCGGTGGCCTAAAGGGTTGCATCAGTCCATTATAATTTATATGTACATATGTATGTATGTATGTACATATACATCTTGTTTTGTTGCTTTCCCCAGACATACCCTAGACCCGCGCTGCTAAATGAAAATCCTACTGCTCGCCCCCCCCACCCCCCCCCCCCCACGACCAGACGATAGACCCCTGGCTTTGCCGACTCTCCCTCCGCTGCTTCAGTGCCAGCCTCCCTATTGTACATACATATGTACAAGGTACCCACTACCCTAACTGGTCGGCAAGGCTGGACGTAGCCTCGTTAAAACCGGAGACGATCGCCATCAGATTTATTCTCCATCCATCCATCCATCCATTGCATGATTACGCTTCGCCAACAATGACCGACGCCGCAAAACCCTGCAGTCGCTGCAGAGACCCCTCGGCGCCATACTCCCTCCGCAACGCTGCCACCTGTCGGTACGGCCGCACCTCGTCGAAGAAGAAATTTTCCTCTCTCTCTTCGCAACTGACCCATACCCGGAGCTTCCCAGCAACTGCTTCGTCACCTATGTCGAGGGTAAGGCTGGCAGACGTCTCGGTGCCCTAGCCCGAGACACCAAAACCTCTGGCCCGCCTGCCCCTCGCAAATACCTAGCCGGCTTATCCTTTGGACCATCGTCGACCGTCATGACGCACATACTCGACACTAGCGCTCGCTTTTACTCTTCCAAAAAGTCGTCACCCGCCTTCGAGCCTCTCGTCATACATGTCGATACCGATCTGTCTCGTTGCGACTCCAGCTCGATACGAGTCGCCAGTTTTCGTGAGCGGTTTCCCAGCCTGACCTTCGAGTGCGTGCATCTGAGCAAGGTCTTGGATGCAAAGACCATAGAATGGTCTGCCCTCACAGGGCTGGAAGGCGTGGCAGAAAATGGGCGTGATCCTGTCTCGCGTCTACAGAGACTCTTGGACTCGGCCACGTCCAAGCCTCAACTTCTGCGGCTACTCGTCCGCAGCCTACTTCTGCACATAGCCATAGAGAGGTCTTGCTCTGCCCTCCTGCTGGGACACAGCACCACCGCCCTCGCCTCTCTGACCCTTTCACATGTTGCCAATGGCAGGGGGCACGTCGTCCCTTGGCAAGTCAACGATGGTCCTTACACTGTCTGTACCTACGACCCTTCTGGAGTCAGCGGGCCTGCGCGGATAGCAATGCCCGTCTACTATCCTCTGCGCCAGGTTCTCAGGAACGAAGTTACCTGCTACATGGAAATGATGCCTTCCTTGCGTCATCTGGTGCCATCCGACGGCGCTGTCTCCAGAAGTGTCGTCTCACACAAGGACTCAAGCATCGAGGATGTTATCGAGACATACTTCGACGGCGTAGAGGGCCCCTACTCGGGCATCGTGGCCAACGTCGTGCAAACGACGGGAAAGCTAGAGCGGATTCCCGCTGATTCTTTCTGCCCTCTTTGTGGCATGGCTCTGGACGAACAAGGTGACTCGCGGTGGGCTGGAGAACTTGGTGACAGCTCTGACGGACAGATTGACCTGAAGAGGCTCTGTCATGGCTGCAGACGAACCTTGCGCGGATAAATCGGACCTTCCCGAGGGGAGACAAAGGAGCTCCGACATGATGCGAAACGACGTCGCCTTTTCAACACACCAAGTGACAACCATCGCGAGCCCCTCGGGCTTTCCCGACCCATCCTTGCCGCCAGGAACGGCTCTATTCTATACTTAGATCTTTACCATGCAATGATACCCAAAATAGCGCTTAAATCATCGGCTGCCCCTCACTCAACTTCATGCCTTGGCCAGCATAGGCAAGACCTGGCCTTCGAATCTCCTCATCAGTTTATTTGTTTGCTCTGCGAGAGAAAGTGTGAGGATAGTGTGTGGCAAAATCCGAGCTAAATGTGGGAGGAAGCCTTTGTATATGGCCAAGAACCCTTCTGTACGGATCGTCTTTCCCAGGCAATCGAAGACACCTTGGTAAAGGTTGCCGTTCTGGTTGTAGAGACGAGACATGATTGTGTCTTGTGGTGACGGTTGTCTCACGCGTTAGCATGTGCCATGCCGTCCAACGGGGTTTAAGGACTCTCACCAGGAGGATGCATGACGCAGCAAACGACGAATCCGCTGACGGTGCTGCTGGCGAGATGCAGAGCCGGCCCCTCCTCCATTCCGGCGTGTCGGATGAGGCGCCGCTTAGCGAAAAAGTAGGTCGGTAACTGCACGGAACTGCCGAAGCCGGTCCGAATCATGGCCGCGCCGGTACCGCGATAGAGCCCGGCGACGCCCTCGCTGCGGTAGATCTTGGACAGGCCATCCCATGCATTGCGGTACCGATGCTGCGTGCCGACGGGGAGAGAAGGCGAGTAGCTCTGAAGGCGGGTTTTTACGAGGAAAAAGGGGCTCCCGGCTGCGGCGCCGATGACACCGGAGGAGGCACCGCAGAACATGTTGATGGCCAGGTTTTGCGCATCCTGGTTGTGAAAGAGTAAAGACCCTAGACCCTTGCGCAAAGGGTCGTAGAACCCGAGCCGACAACCGTTGAGAAGGATCTGGTAGATGTATGCGCAGCCTATGCCGCGATATAATCCCCGAACCCCCTCGTGTCTGACGATGACGCTGACACCGTGAAAGGGTCCGCGATAGTGATGCGGTTGGTGTCCCTTGGACTGGAGTTCACCCTGTAGTTGCATTCTGCCAGAGATTTACCGCCGTCAGGTCCCCGGGTCCATAGAAGGGTAAAGGGGTATGATGGCGCCCAATTACCGGATTTTGACTGTCTCGAAGGGATGCGTCGCGGTGACAGCTCCGCAAGCCGCAATGCCGCCAGCGACAAAGGCACTGGAGAGAGAACAATGGCGTTAGTTTGAGTCCAGTCCCTTATTTCAACCACAGCGCCGTGAATGAAGTACCCCAATGTAGTAGACATGGCTCGGTGACGTAGCAGGGCTGAATAGAATGTAGACGCGCTTCGTCCGGCTCGGAGAGCGGAAGCCGAGGTTGCAGGGAACGTGAGCCCGAGCGAGAGACGAGAGCCGCCGGCGCCTGAATGTTGGGGGACTTAGACGTGGTGCTTTGCGTCAATCTCCTCGCTGGGGCGCATCGCCGGCGTCGTTCGTTCGATCAGCTCGCGGTGCGCCTCGAGCTGGCGCGCAGGCTTTGGTTGATAGGCGAAGAAGGGTAGCACGAACAGCCTGGAAGCGAAATATACCGTAGTATCTTCCCCATAGATGAGAATGTGATGATTATTCCAACCTGTGACTTTCCTGTGCCGAAATCGGACATCGGAGTGGATTCGATAAGTCACTTCAAAAGTCCAAAGCTATTCTTAGCCAGTGAGGGCTTAGTCATCTGGTGGCTTGGAAACTGAGGATGGTGATCAGTTTCGTTCTACTCCTACAGGATGTCATCGGCTTCTACGGATACTCGTACCGAGTCTCTCCGCATTCAGTCGGGACTCCGTCCGTGAGGCGCGCGACGCCTGGGAGACACTTAAATTCGAGTACATACAGAAAGAAAGACATAGGCGTCGGCTAAAGAGAGTCAATTTGGTAGGCCTCCTAAAAAGGGGGTGTAAAAAGGATGATGTCCACGATAAGTCTGACCCGGCCAGTACGTGCCAATTTAAACCCCAATCAGGCTCCCCGGCGCCTGCCTCCACAGGCCGCCACCACATACATACATACATAGGTAGGTACTGAAGCTCCTAGGGCCCGACCTTCGAGAGTCGGCATAAATAGCGTTGCGTTGGCCAGCTTATGGAGCTCATCTGCTTACTCAGCCAACCGCGATACTGAGGAACCTACCTTATCCAGGACTTATCTTATCAGAAAGGTATTAACAGTCACCTGGGGCGACGCCGAGGCAGTCGACCATCCCGACCATCATAAAAGGATATCCGGATATCCTTCACTTCATGCTATACGCCTGCGCAGTCGGCGCGTCATGCCGTCCACACCTATGGACGTCGACCGCACTGGGCCGTCACTCAATATTCACAGAACGTTGCCCGGCGCAAATACGTCCGCGTTGAACCTCAGCGATGTCATTTCTTCGTATCGACCCACTAAGGTATATTCATCTCGTTGCATCGTCTCTGCATCGCGCAAGACTGTTGACACGTCACTCCTCTACAGCTACTGAAGCGCGAGGATATCAAAGACGGGCAGGCGCAGCCCCGTGTTCTCTCTGTAGATTATGACGACGAAGGGGAGCTCCTTATGACGTCCGCTAGCGACGAAACGATCCAAATCTATAATGTGAGAGAAGGTCGACACGATAAGAGCCTGTTGAGCAAAAAATATGGTGTCAAATTGGCCAAATTTACACACACCAGTTCCAGCATAGTGTACGCAAGTACCAAGCAGAATCGTAAGTCTTGCTCAGTCAGGTCCATGTCGACAGGGCCAAAGGGGGAAGATGATCAACTGACGGACTCTCCTCCCCCTTTTCACTCTCAGATGCCATTCGATATCTTGCAACTCACGACAACTCCTTCATCCGCTACTTTGAAGGCCACGAGGCCGACGTGACCTGCCTCGGCGTCCATCCCGGCACGGATAACATTATATCCTGTTCCAAGGATAATACTGTTCGTCTCTGGGATACGCAGACCAAGCATTGGCAAGGCCAATTGATGCTCAAAAACCCCGCGCTTGCGGCGTACGATCCTTCCGGTACGGTCTTTGCCGTGGCCTGCCCGAGCAGCGGCTCAATCCTTCTCTATGATATCCGCAACTACGAAAAGGCTCCCTTCGCGACATTTGACGTCGTAGAGCAATGCGGCTCCATCGATCCGCAGATTATCATGAGAGGCTGGACCAAGCTAGAGTTCTCAAACGATGGAAAGTCTCTGCTGTTGGGAACAAGAGGCGGCGGCCATCTGCTGTTCGACTCGTTCGACGGCACCTTCAAGGCCTATCTGCGCAAGCCAGCTGCGGGTACGAGACGGCAGGCACCGGGGGAGGCGGTGGCTGTGGTCAATGGCAACACGGTGACTGACCCCTCTTGCTTGGAAAGCAGCGGGGACTGCTGCTTCACGCCCGACGGACGCTTCGTCCTTAGCGGTACAAAGCAGGACGTTTTGGTTTGGGACACGCTGAGCTTGGCGTCGCAAGGCTTGATACTGGACCCGACGTGGACGCTGCCCGACAAGCGAGAGGCTGCCGTAGTTGCCTTCAACCCTCGGTTCAACTTCTTCGCCACAGCTGATCAGGACTTGGTTTTTTGGTTGCCAGATCCTCATGGCTGAGCTGCCTAGGTCGGGGCCGAAGCCTAGGAGGCAAAACTTTTATCGGTTTTGGGGAGTTGATTCTGATACCCAGGCGACAGAGGAAAACTTGGGGAGGGTTTGGTTGGTCGGGTCGGTTGCATTTGCAGTGTAGGGTAGCAGTGGGTTTTTCCCACGATCACTCGAGAGATGCAAATAATGCAATATCACAACTTATGTAATACCCGCATCTCAACGCTTCACCCTACCAAGACGACCAGCGACTGTCGCCATCGAGTACCTACCGACGAGACGTTCCTCCCAATGTATTAGCAGCGATGCCCTACTTTAAATCGAGCCAGGAGTGGCTCGATGCTTCGTCGCTCCTTATCGAAGCCCGACCCTCCACCGTCCGTAAAGACGAAAAACCCTCCCCCCTTCTCTCTCTACAATGGCTTCTCAAACCCAATTCAACTGACAAAAGTGGTGGCTACGTATCAAAAACATTCGCAGACGCGCATCACAACACGCTTCTCCATCAAAACCGTCAAGCCCTTCGTAACGAAGAAGCAGAAGGCACCAGGATCCCCCACCGACGCCGAAATAGCCCAACCGTCGACGAGACCCCCCCGCGGCTCGCTCGTCCTCAAGACGTACGACCCCGTCAGCGGCGTCACGCTCAAATACAGCACCTACCAGGCCGCAGAGGTCTCGCGCCTCTTCCACATCTCCCTCGGTCGCCTTGCTAGAGCTATGGCTGCTTTGCCCGCTGTCGCTGTCGCTGATGAGCCCATGCTGGATCAGCCGCTACCCTCGGCGGATGCGCCGACGAAAATTAGAGAGGTTAAGGCTGCGACGTCGAAGCAGCAGCAGCAGCAGCAGCAGCAGCAGCAGACGGGTGGTGTTGGACATAGGAAGAAGAAGGGCCGCAAATAGGCCTTAGTCGAGACTATTCTACTCTGTGCCAGGGGCTTTTGTTTCCTTCTCGCGATACTTTGATACCACGGAAAGGCATACGCGAAGCAACGGAACTTGCTAGCAGCCGCCATTCATTTCCTGCTCCGCGCCTAGTCATCACATATTGTGAATATCCTCTACATGATTTACCATCGCAAGACCATGAATCATCCAACCGATGCCCTTTCGTCGAAATACAGCTAAGCCATGCCGCAGCATAAACGCCAAACACCAATCGGTTCCCAAGTCAAACGCAAAGGAACATGTCCATAGCATACACAACAACTACACTCATGCCGTGTGGTTGCTGCCGCCGTCTCGTGAACAGTCCAGGCAGCCTCCCTCGATTTGTACGTTAAATAAGGGAAAAGAGAGATACCAGAGAGTAGAGAGTATGTAGAAAGTGTCGATGAACCGCTCCGCGGGGCATCAAAAGTCATCGTCAAAGGCAATTTCGCTCTTGCTCTCGGTAGGAGCATCATTGTCAGTCTTCTTTGCGCTGGCCATGACGCCAGCCTTCTGGTAGTCGCCGACGCGCTTCTCGAAGAAGTTGGTCTTGCCGCCCAGAGAGATGTTCTCCATGAAGTCGAACGGATTCGTCGACTTATATATCTTGTCGTTGCCGAGGGCGACGAGCAGACGGTCGGCGACAAACTCAATGTACTGCTTCATCAGGTCGGCGTTCATACCGAGTAGAGCACAAGGCAGGGCTTCGGTCAGGAACTCCTGCTCAATGGTGACGGCATCGGTAATGATGTCTCGAATCACCTCCTTGCTAGCCCGTTTGTTCAGGTGCGAATGCAGTAAACAGGCAAAGTCGGTGTGCAGACCCTCATCTCGTGAGATAAGCTCGTTGGAAAAGGTCAGGCCAGGCATGAGCCCCCGCTTCTTCAGCCAGAAGATGGAAGCGAAAGCTCCGCTAAAGAAGATGCCCTCCACGGCGGCAAACGCCACCAGGCGCTGGGCGAACGAAGAGTCCTTATCCTGGATCCAGCGGATGGCCCACTCGGCCTTTTTGCGAATGCAAGGAACTGTTTTATCTGTCAGTAGCTGGTGCGCCTAGGATAAGTCAGGGCGGCATACTGGTCTCGATGGCATTGAAAAGGTAAGTTCGTTGGGCCGGCTCCCGGATGTATGTGTCAATCAGGAGGGAGTAGGTCTCGGAATGGATATTCTCCATCATGATCTGAAATCCATAGAAGCATCGCGCCTCGGGGATCTGAACTTCGCCGCTGAATCTCTCGACAAGGTTTTCATTGACGATGCCGTCGGAGGCGGCAAAGAAGGCCAGGATGTGAGAAATAAAATACTTCTCATCATCAGTGATGCGATTGTTCCAGTCGTTCATGTCCTTGGTAAGATCAATCTCCTCAGCTGTCCAGAATGAGGCCTCCGCCTGTTTATACATGGCCCAAATCTAGCAATAAGAGAAAACTGTCAGCGTGTCGAGTGCTTCAGACGTCGTGGACGCACCGCTCACCTCACTGTACTTGATCGGGAAGAGGACGAAACGCTGCGGATTCTCCTGCAGCAGCGGTTCGTCGGCCTCCTCTGATTTGATAGTGGAAGCGACGGCAAGCTTGGCGTCTTTCTTGACGTCCCCTGAGTCCGGGGAAACGGGCTCTGAGGTGGAGTCAACGTCGGCAGCCTCGTCCAGCGGTCGATTCTCCTTGTTGGCGGCACCAAAGTCGAGCTTCTTCATGGGAGACTCCATCTTGAGCGACTCAATGGCCGAAGCAGCCTGACGCGAATTGGTATCAGTCGACAGCTAGATGGCAGAGACGCGAGCCAACGCCACTTACCTGCTTAGACGGGGTGACGTGAGCAGTCATTGCGAAAGATGGAAGACGGAAGAAGAGACAAAGGTAGAAGAACAAGCGATAGAGACTAAGAAGAGGGAGAAAGAGGGAGATCGGGGGAACGCGAGTTCAGATATTAGGGGATGAAGGGGGGGGGCCTAAGAGGAGCGCGATCGGGCGATGGAGGTGGCGTGTGAAGAGGTTTTGTAAAGGAGCGATGCGTAGTCACGTGATTCATTTGACGCGTCCCAGCGTGTTTCTAGGCGAATATATGGGGCAGCCTCCCTGCTGCGGCGCTGAATCCGTGCGATAGGTCGCCGCCAGGTAACGAAGTACCGACTCCACATGGCGCGTCCGAGCCCCTGCTCCGTCTCCTCCCTGCCTTATCAATCAATCAATCAATCACGCACACACGGGAGAGATTGGCGATGCGCAGCCCTGTGCAAACAGGCTCTTCGTCTGGGGGCTTCGCCAGAAGCAAATCTGTGACCCAACAGCATCTTCTCTACCTATGCATGTATGTATGTGTACCTACCTAGGTGCCTACGGATGTACTGTGGCCATTGTACGCTTACCGGCAACGCCTCATCCCAGTCAGTCATCCAGCCAACCCGTTTGCCTTCGGACATTCCATCCTCCCATGTATGTATGTACATACATACATACATATGATATTATTTATATACTATACTCCGCAATGTTTACATTGATATGCTAGGTGCTAGGTAGCTGCATGCTTTGTGTGTACACTGTCAACCTGGATATCCGTCCAGCGTTGTCCGCCTCTGCCACCTCATTCTCGCCCCTTGAACTCCCGGTGGCCTGCCGCCGGCTTCGCACGGTTAAATAATTTGTCTGTATCCGTACACTCCATCACCTACGCCTGCCTACCTACCACCTATGTAACCTTGATTAACACGCTTCTCACCGTTCCGCGCAATCCAAGGGCGGCCTCGCGGACGAGCGCTAGCGAGCGGGCCGCGCTTTGGCGCCCGCCACTCTACTGGGTAGATAGTAAACATTGACCACTTCATTGTACAATGTACATATGTACATACATACTAGGTAGCTAGGCTCATCTAGCGAATGAGCGGCCTACGGTGACAGAACCTCATCAACGCCAATATAAGAAGAATTGCAACGCGGTAGCCTGTCAGCGCACCTATTCCACATTACCCTTGTCCTGTTGGTATCAACGTCATCATGCCAAATACCCTTTGTAACCTGATTGACTTGCGAATGCTTCCACAGATGCCCTTCTTCCACAGGATCCATTTATCTTCGACTTCCACGCCGCTGCTCGGACGACGGCGTCTCATTGGGACCGTCCTGTCCTGCCTCAACATCGTGAGGGCGAGCCTTTTTGCGACTGAACCAGCTGCGGCCCTTGCCGCCGGAGCTTTTCTCCGGAGCGCTGGGCCTGCTTTCCACTCGATCCATTCGTGGCGCCGGCGCCGCAGATGGCCTCCGGGACGGAGTGTCTGTCTGATCCCCCAGAGGACTTTCTTGTCCCGTCCTATCGTACTCCTCTGGACTGCTCGGGTCGACTGCGGGAAGTGGAAGGCCACTCTTTCGAAGTTCCTTCTTGCCCTTTTCTCGCAAGTGCTGCTCCAAGAGCATGCAGTTTCGGGTATTTGCCTTGAACACAGCGTCGGCGAGGTCCCCAAGGAATGGTATGAGGCCCACGGCGAAATCGAAGGCGACGTTCATCATCATTTGAGCCTTGATGGAGCTCGGTAGCCCCCCTTCAACCTGGCAGCAGGTCTTGAAAACCATCAGGGCCATGAATGCATCTAGTGCATCACCGATGCTGGGAGCTGTCAGCGAAAGAGGTCGGCAGTCGCTGTGGCATTAGTAGACTCACGCAGGAACCAGTGCAATCACGCTGCTCCAGCCGAACCGGATCCCGAGGAACCTGCAGAGCGCCAGGTCGAGGCGATAGGCTCGGCGCTTGACTTTGTTCAAGATTTTCGCATCGTGATCCGAGATGCCAGGCGGCAAGGCCTTCTTCCGCTTCTTATACTTGCCCGTCGGCTTGCCGAGTCGAGTAGCGGGCACCGTTTCGAAGTAAGGATCCTGAAGGCAGGCGAAATTAGACAAAGATGTTCGCTGTCCGGACACGACTCATGTGCGCAAACCTCGGTGCCAAACTTGTTCTGCAGGCTTTCGCCCAGAATCCTCTTGCTGACAATCTTGGCCACGTATGAAGTCATGATTTCTTTGCCTTGATGGAAGCTAAAGACTGTGTCGAGCGGCGCGAGATATTTAAGCTATTAAAGAGAGTTCCGTAGCCGCCGCCGGGAGCCGCTTTGTAGTTGATTGGAGCGAACCGGTTTCAGAAGCCGCCGTCATGTGCTAGAATTAGAACAAAGACTGCTAAAGTGAGGGAGAAAGGGAGGCGTCTAGATAGGGAGGAAGTAGACGGTTAAAAGAAAAAAGCGTTCGTTCCGATAAACTGGTTTTTGTGAGCGTGGGCGGGCGATCGCCACCTATGATGCAATCGAACACCTGACGGCGCGCTCGCTGGAGGAGCAGCTCGGTAGTGGACAGGGGAAGAGAGAACCATGCGCACTGTACCGATGTTTACCCCTAAGCAAGCACAAATATTATACTACTAACAACATGCACTAATCCTAGGTGGGTAGCCTGGTAGGTACCGGGTGCCGACAACCCGGGCCCCGCTCCTGATGAATCAGCAGAACGGGTGGGACCTCCAACCTCATTGCCAACAAACGTCGCGAAGAGTAGTAGTAGGCTTGGGGTTAGGTAGGTATTTTATCGTGAACCCGTGCGCTCGACTTCGACTTGACCGGCCACAACGCCGCAGCTAATCCCGTCAATACTCTCGCCGCACCGTCTGCATCTGCCGTCGCTCGAGGGCCTTGCCGACACTGTGTGCCTTCCCCCTTCTCGAGCTCCCTCAAGTCAAATATGCCAAACATCCCTTCACATCTTCGACTCGAATATTGCCCGGCAAAATCTTGATCGGGAAAAATCTCGCTCCATTCTTCTCGAAGCTTGTCGCGCTCAGTAGCATGAATATTTTGTCGTGCACGAAAACACACCATGGCCGGATCTCACATGCTGCTAGAGGATTGTTCGTCACAACTCGCAAGAGATCCCTGATGCTTTCTGCATAGTATTCGCTGACTTGCCTCTGACAGGGCTGGACGATCTTTGCGTCCGCTTCATCATTAATCTACCCGAGGAGGACCTGTCGTCGGTCGCTAGGATATGTTTTCAAGTCGAGGAAGCTCAATGGTTCTACGAAGACTTCATTCGACCGCTTGATCCGACACTTCCGTCCATGTCGCTACGAACTTTCTGCCTTCGAATCTTCCAACACTGTCCCCTCCTTGCCTCCTTTTCCGCCGAGAATCACGCGGCGGCATTTGAGGAATTCCTGCAATACAAAACGCGAGTACCAGTTCGTGGTGCCATCATGCTCAATCACGCGATGGACTCGGTCGTCCTGGTTAAAGGTTGGAAAAAGGGAGCCAGCTGGAGCTTCCCACGGGGCAAGATAAACAAAGACGAGGACGACCTAGACTGTGCTATCCGCGAAGTCTACGAAGAAACCGGTCTCGACATTCGTGCCGCTGGTTTGGTGGGCCAGAAGAAGCCCAAGAGTATCGAGATTTCAATGAGGGAGCAACAACTTCGCCTCTACGTTTTTCGCGACATTCCCATGGATACCGACTTTCAGCCCCGAACGAGAAAAGAGATAAGCAAGATCCAATGGTACAAGCTCTCCGAGCTCCCGGCCTTTCGCAAAAAGGGCGACAAACATAACTATACCGGGGCCGCAAACCAAACTAGCAAGTTCTACATGGTGGCGCCCTTCCTGGTCCCCCTGAAGAAATGGATCGCCTCGCAGAGGGAGATGGACCAGAAGGCAGCCGTGAGCGTGAATCCAGCTAACCTTGTTCACCAGTACTCTGCTCCCGAAGAAGCCTTTAGTGTTGATGACGAGACGTGGGCTACGGATCAGCGTTGTGCTCCTGGCGGACATGTTCCACCCAGGACGCAGTTGCATACGAAGGCCCCTGAAGCGGCCCAGCACCAGGACAAGGGCAGCGCGCTTCTCTCCATCTTGCAGGCCGGCAACGCCCAGTCCCGAGGCGTGCAGACGCCTTTCGACCTTGTGGACGCGGAACCGGCGCTGCCCCGCAACCCACATCATCATACAAATCAGAACCATCTCCTCTCGTATGCAAGCGTGCAAGGGCGGCCGCCGCCTAGCTTTCCGCTCGCCTCGAATCAGAGAGCCGTGTCATCGCAAGCAGGAGTCATGGGCCCTGCTCTACAATCTTTTAGGCATGATGCATCTCCAGCACTCCCGCAAACCTTGACGCCCCAGATGCTACAGGACGTGCTTAGCAGGAGTGCCTCTCGTGGCGCGCCGATCTTTGATCAAGATATACCCATTCAGAAGCACACTGGCTCGGGCCTGCCCCTAGCGCAAGCCATGCAGGGTTCGCGAACGGCGCAAGTCGACGGACACTCGACGGCGTTGACGACGAGGATGAAGCGCGACGCAACGCCTACCAACGCCAACCCCTACACCGAAGTCTCTTCACGCTCACTGGCAACGCCTCAGCCTCCGTACGGCAGTCTCTCGTTGCCTCGGGGGGCCCCAGCATCTACCCGATAGCCTGGCAAGGCATTCGTCGAGCTCGGGGCTTCCCGGACCTGGAGCCAATACATCTACAGACCATCGAAACGCACTACTAGGCATGTTCAAAAGAAGCGAGGCTGATGCAATCAGGCAAGACACTCAAGCGCCGTCTTTCGGCCCACTGCCTGGCCAAACTCGGGTTGCGCAGAGTATGGCTCGTGAGGAAAAGACGATGCCGTTTGTGCACGACGGTGGTAGTGGAGTGCAGACACCGATGCAACCGTGGCAGATTCTTCAACGAAGCCATAGAGTGGGCGATGATTCGAGGTACGAGAGCGCACGGCTTGCGGACACGGCAGCGGCGAAGCGAGTGGCGTCGCGGGAGCAGAAGATGCAGCTCTTATCACTCTTCGGGGGGCGGCAAGAGAATGCGACATTGGGGGATGGCGGCGAAGGCGCGACGGTCGTTACCTCGCCTCGGGCGGATCGAGAGGTGAAGACGCCCATGTCACCGGCGGACCAGAGTTTTGTGCTGGAATATTTGCAAACGGTGACGAGCAATGCCGGAAGATAGGGGTGGGCGGTTGCGGGCCGGCTCGTGGATTGGATGGGTGGGTGGATGAATGGATGACACAACAATGCCGAGGTTCTCATCATCGTTGTTACTATGTGGTATCAATGAATGCCTTGAACTGCCTACCTAGGTCGGTAGGTAGGTAGGTAGGTAGGTGACGGACGAGCGACCGGTGTTGTTACGCCATGATCCCTCAAGTTGCACTGTTCACTCGTTGTCGTAGTCGCAGTTGGGACGACGATGAAGGGGCGCATACCTTAAGTTGGTGGAGCAACGTCAACCAGACAAGAAAAATCCAGTCACGTGGACCTGCCATCGGAAGCTAGGACGGCCGAGCTCTGTCATGCCCTCCCTGGTCCTATTTATTTTTGTCTGTTTGTTGCTTCGTATTTTCCGTTTCGCGTGTCTTGCAGTTGCAGCAACAGGGGACTAACTGGTGGAGTAGCTCGCGGTCACTGGGGCGGGATGTTTCTTGGCCAAGCAACCTGGGGGATACTTGCAAGCGTCACTCGTGTCCGGAGTAGCTGCTGTGCGGTGCGAGTGCGTGTCTCCCCCCCTCTTCCTCCTCTCTCTCTCGTCTCTCTCTCTCTCTCTCTCTCTCTCTCTCCGCGTTTCCTTTCCTTTTTGCCTTGCCCCCCCCTCTCAGAGAGCGGCTACTGCAGCTTGTAATTTCCATATACATACACACACACGCACACACACACACACACAAGTTGGCCTTGTGTCTTGGTTCTCCTGGCCCGTCGCTCCTCAGTCTCTTTCTCGCTACTTCGTCTGACCTAAGTCAAAGACAAGAAAAAAAAAAAAAATGGGCTGCCCGGCTACGACGTAGCAGCGCAGACCCAGCGCTGGGCCCCGGAATCCGACGCTAACAGCATCTCAGCTCCCTTGCCCTGAATAGACGGGGAGATAATCTCTTCTCTCTTGGACTTTCTTTTCTTCCTTCCCTCTCGTCCCTTTTCTTTTCTTGCTCTTTCTCTTGCTCTCTCTCGCTCTCTCTTTCTGCCTCTCGCCCGCGCCCTCGCCCTCGCTCTCGCTCTCCTTCTCTCGCCCGTGTCATCCCCCCTAATCACGGTTCCTGTCGTCAATCGCCGATATGCGTCCCGCCTCGTCACTCGTTTCGCTGGCCTTGGGCCTTGGCTCTCTCGCTACTGTCGCCGCGTCTAGTTGGGAGAACCACGGCGTGATTGCTCGAGCCCCCGCCAGCGCCACAAGCTCAAGTTCGTTTTGGTCGTTCCACCAATTTATTTACCAGCAGCCGCTGATAATATCCTGACAGTGCCCACCTCGTCCGGCTCTCCCAAATCCGATGCATCGCAGGCCTCCTCCGCCTCCCCGGGCCCGACCCGGACCGACGCAAACACTGCTGAGCCCACATCCGATAAACCCACCGGCTCCGACCGATCGACCGGCTCCGACAAACCCTCTCCCACAAAGGAGGACGGCGAGAAGGCGACGCACACCGAGTTTCCCCCTGACGCGGCCCCCGCCGGCGTAAACATCCTCACGCCGATTCCCAATGTCCAACCCACGGTCCTGTACCGCATCGGAGAGACGGTCACCTGGGGCTGGAACTACACGTCGCTCCTCGCTACACCGACTGCCATCGACGTTCTCATCAGCTGCTCTGTCGCGGCCGAGACATGGACTCTGACTAGCAACATGTCCTTTACCACGTCGGCCAGCTATATATGGGATACCAATGAGCAGGCGAATGCGGTCGAGAAGCCTCTTCTGACTCAGATGTACACGCTCATCGTCAAGGATTCCGACGCCGACATAAACGCCCCGCCTCAGCCTGGCTATCTCGGCACCGTCAGGAACTTTTTCAACTTTGGCCTCTACGCCGGCAAGCCCTACACGCCCTTCTCGGATTGGAAGTGTTCCGTCTGCAGCGGCGCCAACACCCTGTCCGACCGCCACACTGGCAGGCTTGCCCTGATTATGAGCTTCCTGACCGTCATCAGCTACACCTGGCTCGTTGCCGGCCTGGAGCTGCGCTGAGTCTGCTGATATACCCCTGCATAACGCATTCTGTTTTTGTATATGATTTTCTGCTTTCCCTCCCCATGATGAGGGGGATAATTGTCATATAGGCCTGTTTTTATCTTCTTCCTTCTTCCTTCTTACCTCTTCCTCTTCCTCTTCTACTTTTTTTCTTGCATCCTTCTCGTTTCCTGTGTCAGTGGCATAATGCTCGATGGACGTTTTAATGAAGGGTTCTGTTCATGGTGGGACGGAGACATCGAGCTGTGATTTTCTTTCTTCTCATTTGGATGATGATGTTTTTACCGGGCGTTGAAAACTGCGAGCGACTTGGGACATTGATTCATACTCTCTCCTTGGATGGTCTCCCACACTTACGACGTGCGATATATACACATGAATCTATATATTCCCTCGTGACGAGGCATCGCTCTACATATACATATATACATGGGTGGTGGGTTGTGTTTTGTTCCAACGTCCAAAGGCATTAGGAATGGATGGATAGACAGCCCTTTTGATGAAATACTGCTACCCCATGCGCAAGGTGAAGCCGGCGCCCCTCTCCTCTCGGTCGCGGCCCTGAAAGATGCCGCTAAAGTCGGCATCGCCGAGGCCGGCGGCAGACTGGCCGCGGACGGGGGCATGCGGTTCGCGACGCTTCCTCCGCTCTTGACCGGCGCGGCTGGGGAAGGTGGGAAACATGTTCTCGGGTTTGGGCTTGGGGTCCTGACGGAAATATTCGTGGCGCAGCGCGTCGCGGGCCGACGGTCGACGGTCCGGGTCGAGGGCCAGGAAGCCTTCGAGCAGCGAGACGGCGGCCGAGGTGAGGGTCGGGAAGCGGCGACGGACGGCCGAGGTGGCGGGGGCGTCGCGCGGAAGCTTGAGACCGGAGGCGTTGGGAAGGGAGCGAAAGGCGGGCCACGAGTTCTTATCCGGCAGGCCGCATAGGAGGAAGATGTTTGCCGTCTGGTCCATTTCGTTTGCGCCCTGAAGAAGAGGTTCGCGATCGACGAGCTCGGCGAAGATGCAACCGACGCTCCACATGTCGATGGGAGGACCGTACGTCTTGCACCCGAGGAGCAGTTCCGGCGCTCTGTACCAAAGCGTGACGACGAGCTGGGTCAGCCTCGGCGGAGGGGGGTCGCCTACGTAGCGGGCCATGCCGAAGTCTGCGATCTTGAGCTGGCCGCGGTTGTTGAGGAGGAGGTTTGACGTCTTGAGGTCTCGGTGGAGGATCCAGTGGTCGTGGAGGTAGGCTACGCCTTGGACGAGCTGGAGGAGGAGGCGTTTTATCTCGGATCCGAGGAAGGGCTCGGGCATGTCGTCGAGGATCCCTTTAAGGTCGTGCTCGACGAATTCGAGGACGAGGAAGATGGAGCTTGGTGAGATGCATGTAGCCCGATTTTGTTAGTATATATGTATATATATATATATATATATTTGAAAGGCTTGTATGAAGCGAGTAGGAAGAACATAAGAAGAAGAAGAAGAAGAAAGAAAGAAAGAAAGAAAAAACACTGTAAAAGAAAGGGGGGGGGGGGGGGGG
>LKCN02000005.1:236180-311580 GCA_001633055.2 Ophiocordyceps polyrhachis-furcata BCC 54312 | reverse complement strand
GGTCAACAAGGGAAAGGGACAAAGCAAGTTCCCCCCCCCCTCCCCCCCTAAAAAAAAAGAAGCAGAAAAAGAAATAGAGAAGAGAAGAGAGGAAGATTCTCAAGCCAATGCCCTCCGAACCGGGGCGTTCCGACCTGTTAACATGGCACAAGTGTGGTTATGCAAAAGGCAAGTAGCGTAAGAGAGACATAAGCAGCTCGTGTTATCCAGTCGTCCGCACAAGGGGAAAGGAGAAGATTCGTTTCAATCGTTGTTTCTCAAAGTTAATACACGCTATCCTCGTCTGCCCCCTGCGAAGTCATCGACGGGGTGGACACGTTTGAGGAAGCTTCGCGATCATCGACATAACCGACGAGCGCCTGCGAATGCAACTTGAAAGATTCGCCCATCAGGCGTGTGATCCTGCATGACTCGCGTTAGCAACATTCTCCTGCTTCCCTCAAGTCGCTGCAGAACCCACCCCCAAACCACGACTTCGTCCAGCGTCGAGCCCCAGAGCCGTGCTACGACCGAGCTGAGCTGCGACATGTAACCGTCGCCGGCATGCTTCTTGAACAATTGGCGGACCTTGTTGTACATGTCCACCTCTTCCTGTGAGGCCGACTCCTCGTCATGCTCCAGACGGTACAGCCACATGGACAGGATGATCATGAGATCCATGCCGCAGAGCGGGTGCTCCACGCTCCAATTCGTCGGTGACGTCCGGGCCACCCATCGAATTCCATGCGCAACGGCCGTCTCTATGCAGTTGTAGCACTCCTGGATCACCTTGATCGTTTCGCTCGACCGCTTTACGCGATCTCGCGCGTTGGACATGGCTGCCGCCACTTCGTAGGGGTCATGGTATCGTAGAGCCTCTTGAACGCTCTTCAAGTCCACCTCGAGACGGGCGCGCGCGTTGCGATACATAGCCTTCGCGTTGAAGATGAGCGGGTGGTGACCCTGGTGCGGGGCGCTGAGCGGGATAGCAATTGACTCAGGCTCGCACGTCTCCAATGACTTGTCCCACGTCTCAAGAGCAAGGCGAAGCTTGTACTCGGTGACGACGTCTTGCAGAGCCTCAGGGCTTCTTTTGTGGTACCAAACTTCGAGAAACAAGGCATTGATCATGACGCGCGTGGCGAACGCGCTATACCTGAGCGGCTCGCCCTGGAACAGATTGTCGTGTGCTTCCATGAAGGTCACCGAAGGAGACCCACCCAGGTGCTCGAGCCAAGAGGCTCCGTCCGCCACTTGCAGGTTCCACAGAGCCTCTGTCGACGGCAGTTGAAGATCCTCAAACTCGTTAAAGCTGATAGCCGGTGTGTGGTTGTAGGTCAGCGTTAGTAGGCCGAAGAAGATGTAGACCGCGTAATACGTGCGACGGCAACCTTCATCTTCTATCCATTCGGAGCGCGTGGGCTTGGCGTTGGCGCGACCTTCTTGGCGAAGCTTGAGCTCATACCGGTTTCCAGCCACCATGTTCGCCAGCAGGCTCTTGATAGAGCACGCCCACTCAAGCCCTTTAGGATCGCCACTCCAGCTCGCAAAAATCATGTTCAGTAGCGAACTCTGCATGGTCCACAGAGGGCACTTGCGAGAGCTAAAGTTTTCTTTGTTCTGCAGAAATTGATTCACCAAGACTTTTGAGCCGATGTGAAGCATGTAGGCTTGACCCTGGTCAAAGGCGTAGAGCGCTCCGATGCTAAGGACTGCCAACAGGAGGGGGGGCGACATTTGCGTCGGGGACAACGAAGCTGGGTGGAGGAAGGGCAAATGATGATGAAACATGCCGAAGTACGTCGACAAATAACGATTGAGCGAGCCAAGACCTGGAAGACGGAAACTTTGAGGAACAGCGCGCTCTCTGTCGTAGCTGTGGATGGTGTCGAGGATGACGTTGCGCTCCTCGTCCGTCGTAACTTGGGGCGCCTTGACGGCGACGGGGGGCGAGCCAGCCGTCGACGGACTCTGGGGTCCGGGGGTCCCAGGATTGGAACTGGGCAGTGATTGGGTCGTGCTCGGCAACGCTGGCTTCGAGACGGGAATGCCATGTCCTGCACTTGAGCGCAGAGGGCCTTTCAGCGACGGAAGAGTTCCACCGCTCATAAACGGTGGATGCGACTCGAACGAGCCAGACGTACTCGACGTGATGGAATGGGCTTTCGGGGCCGTTGCCGACGGAGACATGAAACTCTCCCACTGCATCTGAGGCAAAGCGATGGCACCTGAGGGGTAGGTGACGGTAGACTCCATGGCGGCTGCATTATGAGGGGAGTAGGCGATCGACGGGTTGTCCTCGTACGCGCCTTCGTCGCCGCGCATAGCGGCCGTGGCCTTGTGGTGCAGGTGTGCAACGAGAATAGCAGCAGTCTCCACCTCGACGTCAAAGTTGCCGTCGTTGCTGGCCTCCATTTGTTCCAAAGTTGAGGTATCGAGGGCTATGGAAGCCTTGGAAGGACCTCCAATTGCTCGGGTCTTAGGGCCGCTTGAACGACGTTTGCCGTCGCTGTGTAGAGGAACGCCGCCATCTTTGGCGTGAACAGTCCGGTCATGCCTCAAGAGAAGATCGCGACGGACGAAAGTACTCCTGCACTTCATGCACTTGAACGGTCTCTCTTTGGTGTCTAGGTTTGGTGGTCAACAAGGTGGCGCCAAGTCAAACTTAAAGGGCGAAGACGGGACGGGAACGAAGCTGAGGACGAGAAAAGAATGCGCTTCGACTTGAACAATGAAGTGTCGCAATCGGGTTGACGAACGGGCAGAGCGATAAGGGGAAGTGTTTGTAGGGGGGGGGGGGGGGGGGCAAGGGCTTACGCGATCTCTCATGTCGGCTTCGATGCTCGCTCCGACTGAAGGCTCTGTTGCAGAACTGGCACTTGTACTTGCGTTCCGTGGCCAGAGAGGTCTTGCGTGCGGAGCTTGAAGTCGCCGGAGGCGGCAGGACTGCGACGCTGGCGCCGGGCATCTCGATGGGCTTAGTCGGGCTGCAGGGGCGCCGAGGCAGCGATGACAACGGATGCCACAGACGGACAGAGCTCGCGATCAAAACGAGGCTGGGGAATCGTATGAACTACCGGAGGGCGGTTGACGGCGACTCCCGCGGGGCTCGTCTCTCCCGTAGGTTCCCGTATGGTTTAAAGCGTGATTGCGGTGAGCGTAGTTGTAAAGTTTGTCATTTGGAGCGGTTGTATGCAGGTCATGGAAAGAGTGTGGCCCGTGGGCGATGTCGAGATGACAAGCTCAGCCTGATCCCACGCGGGGAAAGGGGGGGAAAGGAGAAACGAAGGGGGGCGAAGGGCGAGCGGGGGGAGGTGTAAAGAAAGTTGACGATGGAAAACGGGGAGGGTTCGAAAGTGAAGACTTTTTTTTTTACCCCGTGAGGGTGAGATGGGGAGGGGAAGGCGAGAGGAAGGGAAGCGACGAGCGAGGGAAGAGGGGAAGGATCAGAGTCTTTGGGGGGGGAACGCCAGAAGCTGGGTGCCGGGGGGGTCGGATTATGGGACGGGGGAGGGGGGGTGGGGGTCGTCCAACTGGGGGAGGGGGAGGAAGCAAAAGAGGGAGGCGAGCGAGAGAAAAGGGAAAAAAAAGAAGAGGGGAAGAGAAGAGGGGCTTGTGGCTAAACGGCGGGAGCTGGCGCGGCCGTGCCTGAGAAGATACTTGTCTCTGACACATAGAACAGGTGAGAATACTAAGTACCGATCGTCTGGACCCCTCTGAGGAGCCGGGTCGAACTGCTGTCTTACCTAAGGCCGGCACGAATGTATGGCTACTAGTAGCACATACATATGTACATACACACACTCACTACTATGATACGGATACAAACATTCTGTAAATCGTACTACGCATTGTACATATGTGCTATGCATACATACATGTATACGTCTGTATGTACATACATACAGTGTGCAGGACTGCACGATTTTCCTACGGTATCCGTACGGATAAAAAACTAGGGGATGTTCGCCACGGCCCGCCACAAATAAAGTGGTTCCAGCCATGGAATCGCTCCTGCAGTCGCTAGGGGTCAAAGTCCGGCGGCCGACCTCCATACCTACCACCTACTAGGCACCTACCTATATATGTACATATGTACAATGAATATACATACATATGTATGTACATATGCACATTTCAGATATCCAGTACTGCCCACCTAGGTAGATAAATCATAGATAGGTATGTAGGTACCTAGGTAGGTAGATAAACAGAAGAGCAACATAGCGCAACGCAAGCAAAAGGCTATCAGGGCCATCGTTAATTTCGCTGCAAGAAATCTGCTCCAAGCCTCTAGTACTTAGAAAAGGGGTGGTGCCAATCTGTACCCGAATCTGGTACTAGCAGTGCCTTCCAACGCGGGCGCCGTGTCTGCCCCTATGTGTCCGTACTGAAGCGGGCAGTGCGAAGTCTGCCAGCCAGGCTGCCACTCATCGTTTCCGGCACGTGACCCTGACTATGTACGTACATATGTACGGAGTACATTCCATAGACTTCGTTCAGTAAGCAACGCTCTCGGGCGGTGCTTAGCCTGCTATGCTACTCCATAGTTATAATATTAATACCTATTAAATCCCAACGGCAAACTAACTGTGCTTACGTGAAGGTAAAAAGAAAAACGTTCAGGGCAGCCTTTTCTTGTGAAAGAGAACGAACAACCTGCAGGCCTCTTGGCTGGACATTG
Organism: Ophiocordyceps polyrhachis-furcata BCC 54312; assembly: GCA_001633055.2. NCBI lineage: Eukaryota > Fungi > Ascomycota > Sordariomycetes > Hypocreales > Ophiocordycipitaceae > Ophiocordyceps > Ophiocordyceps polyrhachis-furcata. Next base: position 306,917 of record LKCN02000005.1, on the reverse strand, counting down.
TATACGTAATATCCTCTGTTTTTAACGAGTTGAGGAGGGGCTTAAAGACCTTGAAAAGTCTGTACATGAATTACCTTCCCCTTTTCAAGCACAGTTATATCCTTACTCAGCATAATCCTCCCACACTTCCTGCGTGCCTAGTACCTACCACCTACCATCTGCTGCTAGGAGGGTACTTTACCGACCACGCCTAAGCCCTTGGCGCATACATAAAGCATGCCCCCGAGTTAGCACCCCACAATGGTTCGAGGTACCGAATCCCGCGCCCACACGCCCTCCAAATACTTTGCACGCCATCGTTCTGCTATCGCGTAACAGCAAGCAGAGAAAGCGAGGACTTGGGAGGTACCGCTTAACAGTCGTCTCCACCTTAACCGCCCACCATACCGTCGTCGCCGTCGCCCACCGCCGTCCGCTCGTAGGCTTCGGCCAACCACTCACCAGACTCCCACTCTCACGGGCCATCGCAACCTCTGAGGACGAGGCGTCGCCGGCCGCCTCTCGAATGTCCTGCGTCTGTCTGTCGTCTGCTGCGTCTCCCGATAGCATCGCGATAGCACGGTCAACCTGACGCCCCCGCCGCCCTCTCTCCTCCACTTCTCGTCGCCTCGCGTCTTTCCCCCCTCCCCCCTCCTCCACCTCTTCCTCCCCTCTCGCCGTGGGATTCTCGCTGTCTTCCATCTCTGATATTACGGCACTTGCGAAAAAAAAATATTCAGTCGAATCTAAATTCGGCGTCGCCGTGCCTTAGTGCCTCGACTCTCGTTACCTTCTTCCCTTCACTTGTGCCCTACGCAAATCAGATACGAGTGGCATGGTCTCTCTGGCCGTCAAACCCAGTGCAAATCACCTTCTACTCGGCATGACGACTGCTTTGCGTCTTGGTCATGTCATGAGCCGAACTGCTTGACTTCTCATAGCTCTCTTGGCCTTTGCGTCTACGCATCGCGATACTGTCGCTTTGTTCCTCGCAATCCTTTTCACCTTTCCATCAGGCTCTTTGCGAGCCTCGAGTCCGGCTCTGGCTCGACTTAGGGTGAATTCTTGTCAACTGCTATCATGGACGGCGTGGTGGGCACGGCGCAACCTGGCACCATGTATGTCCGCGCCTTGTACGACTACGAGGCAGACGACCGGACCAGCCTAAGCTTCCACCAAGGCGATATTATACAGGTTATAACTCAGCTAGAAAGCGGTTGGTGGGATGGTTTTATCAACGGCGTTCGCGGCTGGTTCCCAAGCAATTATTGTGAAATCGTCACCAACCCCGACGATATTCCCGAAAACGACAATAACGGTCAAGCCGATCAGTTCGAAGCCGATGGAGATGATAAGACATCTCAAGATGGAGGTTCTGCCACGGATGACGGGCCGGAAGCAGATGGGGCTGGCAGTTTACCGATCGAGGGCAGTGTCACCGAAGACAAATCGAGGGCTGATTTCTGGATTCCCCAGGCCACCGCAGAGGGTCGCTTGTTCTACTACAACATGATGACGGGCGATCATAGCACGGAACTGCCGCTGGAGTCGCCAGGATCTCCAAATGAAACGGGCCCACAAGACCGCATCAACGTCGCGATACCAGAAAAGACCCGGCTTCCACCCGAGCTCATGGCCAGAGGCCTGACCCAGGATGAGGACGAGGACTCGGTCACATCGGCCTCAGAGGCTGAGGGAGAGTCGCTTCTGCTTGCACCTCGAGGATATACGGTTGGGAGCCTGCCCCCACCCCTGAATGATCGCCGCTGCGCTACGAGTAGTGTAACTGACCATGACTAAAAGCCTCGGAATCGAACCTCCTTCGTCGGCGGCCTCTCTCCGTCGACCTCCATGGACTCGATGAACGGTGTCTCCGCCGGTCGGACGAAGAGGGCCGATGCAGTGGTCAATGGCAAGTCGGCCGGTCTCCAGCCGCCCCCCATGGCCTCGGCGACTTCTTTCACCAGCACTACCTATCACCTCCCGACCACGGCTACCGTGCCTCGATCGTTCTTCGACGATGGTGCCACTCCTCCTCTCACCTGGAGCTTACTGGTTCTCAATATGAAGCTCGCAATCGACCGGTATCGCGAAGCCATCGCAAATAACAACCGCTCGGATTACGTGGCGAGGGCCGAAGATATATCTGATCACCTACGGCTACTCCTGGCGGCTGGCTCTGGCACCACTGACAACCACTCAGGGCAGCCGTCGGTGATTTCGACAAACAAGGCCCTGTATCCTCACTTTCGAGACATGATGTCCAAGTTCTCTAAGCTTGTCATCTCTTCGCATATTGCCGCGGCTGATTGGCCCAATGCCGAATCTGTGCAAAAGTGCTTGCTAGAAGCAGACGGCGTCTTAGCCGGCGTTTTCAGTTACGTCGAAGTCGCCAGACAGCAGCGGGGGGAAGAAATCCCGCGTTTATTTCCTGGGTTTGTGCTCGGCAGCAACTCCGGCGGTAGCTGGCAGAATAACGGCATCGGGCCGCGGAATGCCGTCGCCTCAAACTTCTTGGAGGATGATGACGGCGCAACTGAACCATTGTCATTTCTTGATGGGAAGTTTCTCGAGAGATTAGACGAGCAAAAACGAGTCTTGGTCTTGAGCATCCGAGAACTCGACAAAAGCTTGGTGACCCCGGAAATGGTCATTACTCCTAATCGCCACGAGTTCATCGGCAACAACGTTTGTTCAGCTGGTGGTAAGGTCGTCGATGCCGTCAAGCTCTGGATAGCCATGATTGAGTCAATCGACATGTCGCCCCTCGGAGATGGGCTTCGGACGCCACATCTAGCAGACTTCAGCATCAATAAGCAAAGTCTGTACGACAACATCGCAGACCTCATTCTAAGCTGTCAAGCCGTGACAGGCCCGCTGGCGGATGAGTGGAGCGAAGTACGAGGCGAAGCATTGGAGAATCGGCTAGATTTTGTTCGACAGTGTGCCAGAGCTATAGAGGCCAACTCGTCACACATCGGTCTCTCTCTCCAGCTGTTATCGGAGCAAGCACAAGCGAACATAATTCACCAACAACATCAGCAGTCTCATCCCTTCCCGCAGCACCAGCATTCACGAGTTGAGCATCGGCTTCGAGAAGATCAGGCAATACGCGGTGCAGCGCAGCGGGTGCCTCATGAACGACACCATCGGCGTTCGGAGTCGAAATCCAGCAAGCCGCGACCGTCTCTCGCCTCGTCTCATGCCTCGTCTCATACTTCATCTCAACAACACAGCGACAACGAGCCAGTAACAGGAAGCTTCAAGAAGCTTAAGATGGTGTTCGGCGAGGAACCACCGCAGCCCACACCGCAGCCCGCGATACAGGCGAACGATGATGTCTTCATGAGGCTCGATCATGAAGACGATGTCTCGTGGGATACCAAGTTTTCCCCACCCACCGTAAAGGGAGGGACTCTTCTCGCTCTTGTGGAACAGCTCACCCGACATGATAAGCTTGACTCCAACTTTAACAACACCTTCTTGTTGACCTACAGGTCATTCACGTCGGCGCGGGAGCTGTTTGGGTTGCTCGTGAAACGATTTGGTATTCAGCCACCTGAGGGCCTGAGCCAGGAAGAGTACAATATATGGAGAGACCACAAGCAGAAACTGATCCGTTTCCGGGTTGTCAATATACTTAAAAGCTGGTTCGACAACTTCTGGATGGAGGATTACAACGACGAATCCCGGCAACTGATGCGCGATGTCTTCACTTTTGCCAGGGACACTGTGAAGTCGACAGACACTCCCGGGTCTGCTCCATTGATGTCCGTTCTCGAGCAAAGGCTGAGCGGCAAGGAGGCGGCGGCCCGACGGATGATCCAAACTGTCAACCAGAGCACGCCGACGCCTATTGTGCCGAAAAACATGAGGAAGCTTAAGTTTCTCGATATTGACGTGACCGAGTTTGCGCGTCAGCTGACCATCATCGAGTCCCGCCTGTATGGAAAGATCAAGGCGGCAGAGTGCCTGAACAAGACATGGCAGAAGAAGGTGCCTGAGGGCGACCCGGACCCTGCTCCCAATGTCAAGGCCCTGATCCTCCACTCCAACCAGATGACGAACTGGGTGGCGGAGATGATACTCGCCCAGATGGACGTCAAGAAGCGGGTAGTGGTAATCAAGCACTTTGTTGCCGTTGCCGATGTTGGTCCTTTGTGCCCTGTCCCGCTACTGGTTCTGGCTCTTGCACCTGCTGACCGTAACAGAAATGCCGGGGCCTCAACAACTTCTCGACGTTGACGTCGGTCATCTCGGCACTCGGGACGGCGCCTATTGCTCGTCTCAAGAGAACATGGGATCAAGTCCCACAGCGCACGCAGGCAACGCTAGAAACAATGCGCCAGTTGATGGCCAGTACCAGAAACTTTGGCGAATATCGCGAGGCTCTGCATGCGGCAAATCCACCTTGCATCCCTTTCTTCGGTAAGGAAACAACCAGCCGGCTCTCGTCAAGAAGCCGCGTTCTGACAAGTTGGTGCTGCAGGCGTCTACTTGACCGATCTCACTTTTATCGAGGATGGCATCCCGTCCATCATCAAGAAGACGAACTTGATCAACTTTGCGAAGCGTGCGAAAACGGCAGAGGTCATACGTGATATCCAACAGTATCAGAACGTGGGTTACTTGTTGCAGCCGGTTCACGAGCTGCAGGATTACATCCTGAGCAATATGCAAGCCGCGGGAGACGTTCACGAGATGTACGACAAGAGTCTGCAGATTGAGCCGCGCGAGCGGGAGGACGAGAAGATTGTGAGGTAGGTCGCTTGGCGACTTTACGATGTCTCGTATGAGGTGCCGAGGATGGGAGGGCATCAACTTTTTTTTTGCTTCACATCGCTTGAGGTGCGGGTCGACTGGCCATTATCCAGTTGCTGCCCCCTTGGCGATGCCTATGGTTGCGTCGACCATGAGTGCTTACTGCTATGTCTTCAACCTGCAGGGTCTTCGCAGAGTCTGGCTTCCTGTGAGCTTCAAGCACGCTGCCAAGGACGACGAACAAGCAACAGTCACCGATCGGTGCGGGAGTTCGTGAAGAAGCCTGCAGAAGCCGAATTTCTATAACACGGCTTCTAAGCGCTATCTCTGTCGAACACGACTAACACGGGGATTTTTGGGAGGTTGAAGTGGCAGCTTCGCTACACCCAAGCCATCTCGAGAAGCAACATGAGTGACAGGAGAATTGTCGACTTGTTGGATTTGATACCACTGTAACTTTTCTGTTGCCATCTCTCAGCATTGAAAACTCGATTGATTTGTGGCATTAGCGTAAGGACAACCAATGATGACGAAATATCTGTCGTTGAGAGCAGCTGTTACTGGCGAAGAGCCCTATGGTGACTTGAACGCGATGGTGTCTATGACATGCGAGTCAGATTTCTCTCACTTGTGATCTCCAACGTCATATTGGAATGCTACTACGCCGCCATGACCGTCCTCTCTTTAACTCTCTCTCTCAACACACACACGTATGTAGGTACATACAAGGCGGAGAGCTAAAGGTTCAGACATCTGGAATCAAGTTGCAATCTAATGTTTATGCAACTTGTTCTTAAGGCGATCACCCAGGCTGGGTTTCTCTTGGGTGCTTCCAGTCCCGTCGGGTTCGGCGCCAGCATGGCCCTTCTTCTCCTCCATCAGACCTGGTAAGGCGAACAATATCGTCAGCAACACAAAAAAATAATTGGGCTAAAGGGAAGGGGAACTGTAAACTGACGATCGGCTTCTCGTCCCGCGCCGGGCTTCGTAGCGTCAAAATCGCCGCCATCAGCCGCGAAGCCAGAGGTCATAACGTGCATCTCCCCCGTGCCCTTGCTCTTCTGATCGCGACTGCGAGTATCATTTTCGTCATCATTTTCGGACTTGTGCTTCGTGTCAACATTATTACCGGCGTCGCCACCATTTTCCTCGGCAACGACGTCGAGGGGTTTTGGCCCATCACCCATGATGCCCGTATTGGGGTCACCAGTCTCGCCATCGTCGTGGCTTTCCTCGGTCGCTTTGCCTGTGGTAGCGCTTCCTTTCCCCGATACGGTCTTTGGGGCGCGACTGTCATCTGCGGTTTGAGGTTTTGAGGCGCCATCATCTGAAGTTCGACTACTCGTGACCCGTTCTTCTACTTGAGATTCTCTTTCATCGGTTACTTTTGGCGTTTCTGTTTCGGCTGCGGCGACCGTTGAAGGCTGGGAGATAGGATCGACTTGGCGGCTGTTGTCGACGTGCGAAGACTTGCCAATGTTGGGTTGCGTCGATGCGTCACGGTTGCTGCCCGCGGTCGTGCTCATGGTTTGCTGGTGCGACGGGTCTTGGCTATTGGTCAGTTTGGTAGGAAAGGATGAAGAAGATTGCGGTTTCGACCGGCCTACCCATGTTCCCGGCATCAAAGGGCTCCCCACGCGAGACGTTGCCCTGGGCACCAGATATGGGCTCCTTCTCTTCCGGGTTGCCTCCCCAGACGAGCTTGGCTGCCTGCGCAGCCATGTTGCTGACGGTCTCCATGATTGGGATGTTGTAGGGGGACTTTGGGTTATGGAAGTGGTAGATGACGTTGGCGGCACCAGAGAGATGATGTAAGCTGCAGTGAGAGGAAGAAGTAGAACGAAACAGGACAGGGAAGAGGGCAAGGCGGGAATTTATGGTCGTTCGCAAATATGTACCGCTTAAAGATGGCGAGGCTATAGGAGGTGACCCGGTGAGTAGTACGTTTGGTAGATTTGTCTGTATGTCGAGGATTTGCGACAGAGCTAAAGATACTGGTAGGTATTTGACAACCGGCCGAATACTTATATACATACACATACATACAACTATAACCATCACATCCATACCTGACGATTGGGGGCGAGTGGCGATGCCGATGTTCCGGAGCGATGATCGAAGATGGGGTTGGACACTCAAGGAACGAGAGAGCGCGATGACGTCGTCGGTGTGGGTATGAGCCACGTGACCTTTGCTCGCTTGTTTCGTGTTAAAGTAACTCCGTGCTCCGTACTGCATGCACGCGGAGGCTTCTCCGCACGTGACATTTGTTGAACCTTCTTTGTTCGTCTAGATGGTCAGCAACTAACTGCGTCTTGCTCCCTTTGCTTAGGTGATGTATGTATTTACATACATACATACATACGTCCATTACTATTCACAACTTGTCTGACTACGCCTTGGCCTCGCCCCGCTTCGCCTCGCCTCACCGCGTCTCGTCATTTCAATTCATCGAGTCACGATTTGTCTTCTCCTGCGCATCTCTCACACAAGGCTGCGTCTTAAACGGTGGGGCCTCGGCGTCACCAAGACGCGGCCTCAGGGCCTTGAACTCTCGGGCCCAACATGGCTCCTAGTTCAGAACACACCATCAAGGTCGCCTCCAAAAAGGGCATCAAGGCGAACATCATCAAGCTCAAGGGTCCGCACTCGCAATACGTAAAGCCGGGCAGTTGGAGCGTCATCGAAGGTGCGTTCGTCCGACGTGGGCGGCAACAAGCATCCGGCTAACCGCGTGGCCCATCTTCAAAAGATGACAAAAAGAAGAAGGCTGGAAGCTCTCCGTCGGTCTCGGAATCGTCTCTCAGTCCGACCGTGAACCATGTGGACGAGCTGGCGCGTGAGACCTTCGCCACGGGACGCCCCTTGGAAGACAGGCCCGATCTGCAGCAGTGCAAACATTGCAAGAAGAGCGTGCTAAAAACAGCCTCCAAAGAACACATCGCCCAGTGTCTGCGGCTGAAGAAAGAGAAGGCTCAACGGAAGAAGGAGGCGCGCGAAGCTCGAGAGAGGGCCAAGGAGGCTGCCAGGGAGGAGGAGGCCCGAAAGGCCGACGAGGAAAACGGTCACACCAAGGCCGACGTCGACAGCGACGACGACGAAAAACACAAGATTACCACCAAGAAGGCAGCCTCAAAGAAGCCCGAGGAAGAAAAGAAGGGCAAAAAGCGGAAAGCCGAGGGCGATCTCGAGAAAGCCCCCAAGGTGAAAAAGAAGAAGGACGAGCCCAAGGCAAAGGTTCCCAAGCCCAGAGGTAGGCGCGCTTTGATTTTGTCCCCTTTCATTTTTGCGTTGCTGATGGGTCGTCTCAGGCCCTGTCGACGTCGAACGGCAATGTGGTGTTATACTGGCCAATGGTCAGCCCTGCGCGCGATCATTGACTTGTAAGAGCCACTCGATGGGCGCCAAGCGTGCCGTCGCCGGCAGGTCACTCCCTTACGACATGCTACTGGCGGCCTATCAGAAGAAGAATCAGGCCAAGCAGCAGAGTAAGGCTTCCTTCGTGCTGTACGTCACGGCGACGGCTGACCATGATGAAATCTACAGAGGCTGCTTTAGATGCCAACGCGCCGGTCGAAGACGAAGACGAAATCAACAACGGACCCGTCGATTCCGACGAGGAGACGGCGACGGTGATGAGCGCGCTAGCCCACTGGAACCCGCAGCCGCTCATACCCCAGCCCGTCTTCAACCCGATCAAACGCCAGTATCACCTGGCCAGACTACACGAGCAGCTGCAACTGGCGACCAACGGTGGCCGCACCAACATCTTCCAAGTCAACAACGGGTACGGGTCGCGCATGCCAGCGGATGGCCTGCCGGAGAGCGAGGACGCGCCTGGTGAGCCCGAACTCGCCGGCATGGCTGCGTCGCGCTCGGCAAGCTTTGGCATCGGCGGTGCCGTACCACCGCAACGCAGGTCGTCGGTGACGAGCCATGGCTAATGATTTCGCCTGTCGCTCCCTCTCTATTCTCTCCCAGTTCTTTCTCCGCCATCTTTACCGCTCCTCCCTCTAATTGCTCATCATATCTCTTTCCATCCTCCTCTCACCGATGGCGGTGAATTTCTATTTTTTTGTTTATTGGATTGTTTTCATCAAGTTGTTAGATCATCAGCACAGGTGTACGAGAGCAAGGCGTTCCCGGATAAGGTACCTAGGTAGGCAGGTAGGTAGGTAGGTAGGTAGCCAGCCAGCGCGTGGTTTTCTTTGGGGGGGGGGCGGTTTCGGCTTGTGTTGGAGTTGAGGTTTTTGGGGGGCGGGGGAGACGGACTCGGACAGACGCTGAAGTTGACAATTGTAAGGAGACTTTCGCAACCTTGTGTTCGTAACCCATTCTTCTCTTTCGGTTGCTTACGTATGTATGTTCTTAGTCTGTCACATGTCAAATCGGACGCCCTCCTACCCTACATCATCAGAAACTGTCACCACCACAAGTGTGTACATACATACATACATACATAAATTGGCGCCCTCAGTCACACTCACAGTACCCAAGTGCCGCTCCGTCTACCTACCTATCTACGGAGACTTCGAATCTGCGAGTCCAAGGGTCGAGCCCTTTTAATACACCTACCTACCTATCTATTCACACCTTAGAGATAGGTACCTAGGTAGGTAGGTACCTAGACATTCATTACGAATACGGAGCTTGACGTAATCGTTCCGTCAGCCGATAGGATTCCAGCAAGCGTTACGGAGTACCTGTGGTGTAGTCCGAGACCACCCGGGCATATCCGTACTCCCAGAAGAGTCCCAGCCAGAGGTAGTCAAAGTAACCTCGCCCTCAGTCCGCTTATTTACCCCCGCCTCTCCTCTCTTTGTCCCACGCATCTTCATCGCGAGTGGAAGATGTCGAACAACGCCTCTCTCAAAGCCCTGGGCCACGCCGTGTCCGGTTCGGCCGGCACTGCCGTCTCTACCGCCGTCGTCTTCCCCATCGACCTCGCCACCACCCGACTCAAGGCCCAACGCGTTCTGCGGGGGCCGGCGGCCAAGGAGCCCCCTCCTCGTTACCGAGGCATCACCGATACCCTGGCCGCCGTCTACAAAAATGAGGGCGGCGTCGCGGCGCTATACCGCGGGCTAGGGCCGGACGTGGCCAAGTCCATCATCGACAGCTTTCTCTTCTTCGGCCTGTATAGCTACCTGCGAGGCCGCAACCGCCACCCGGGCGTCGTCCAGGAGCTTTCCATGGGAGCTTTCGCCGGTGCCTGCACCAGGGCTTTCACTACGCCCATCTCCACCGTCGTCACACGGATGCAAGTGTCGGCGCGGTCCGATGCCTCACTGCGCCAGACGCTGGCCGCCGTCGTCGGCGAGGACAGCGGGGTACTGGGCCTCTGGTCCGGCTACTCCGCCACGGCTTTCCTCACCCTCAACCCTAGCATCACCTTCTTTGTCAACCGCCGCCTGGCCAAGCGCATTCTGCCGGCCCTCGAGGAGGAGGATATACCCGTTGCTTGGGTCGCCTTCCTGCTGGCGGCCTTCAGCAAGGCCACCGCAACGGCTCTGACGTACCCCTTCCAGACGGCCAGGTTGCGGTTGCAGATGTCGAGCGAACCCGACGACGACGCTTCCTCAGACAAAAAGAGCACGGACCGGCCGAAGCCTAGCATTGTAAGGCTATTGCGTGACATGCTCGACAAGACAGTCATCGGCGTCCTCTTTCGTATCATCCGCAAAGAAGGGAGGCACGCGCTGTATGACGGCTTGCAAGGCGAACTTATTAAAGGCTTCCTCAGTCACGGCTTGACAATGCTCATGAAAGGCCTATTCTATCGACTGGCTGTCCGTCTTTGGCTCGTTTTGCGACCTCGTCTTCGCAACAGGGTGCGGGCCAAGTGACCACTTGTGCCAGCTTGCAAACACAAACGCTCTCATGAGCTCCTTTCAGTACGCTGGCTGCCCGGCTTCACCGCTTATATCAATCAATACCTTCGTTGAGCCCTTCAGCTTAGCAGCTTACCCTGGAGGATATGGCAAGCAACCGTGGAGGTGTATAACAGCTCTGTTCAACATTGAAACGCGGTGCTGGACTTGACCACGGTGTTGGAGCCTCGCGCCGAAAATCCTGTACCTTGCGACTTTAGAGCGACGAGCCCGGGTGGCAAAAGGCCAACGGACGTCTTCGTTGCGGACGCGGAAGCGATGGGCGCATCACAGACAAAGCATGTCGCAGGAGTCTCAGACCTCGATGTCGACTTTGCAGCTGGCAGTACCAGCATCTTGACGCAGCTCATGCAGAGAACATGACCGCAACGCTCCGTCATGACCGGGTTGGACGCATTCGACAACGTCTTTAAACACGAGGGACATGCCCGACTCTTTTCTTCGTTTGAGGGTATCGTATCCTCATGAAATTGAACGGAAATCAAAGACTGCATCGAAATTGGATGCAGGTTGTCATCTGAAGATGAGGGGCATATAGGCACAGTCTTCTCCTTGCTGACCACCGGGGGCAGCTTACTATCGTGGACGTCTGGTGTGAGAGAGGGCGTCCAGAAGCTAGGGAGTGTCGGCTTCGCAGCCTGAAGCAGGTTTTCAGTGATTGCGTACACAGCTGGCATAGAGGATGGTACCAACCTTTTCTTCTTCGATGGCCTTTCTCGCCTTGCGTTTGTCCTCCATCATGGCGGCATTTATTTCATTGTCGTCCAAGATGAACTTTCGCTTCGACACTGCGCGAACGAGAGCATTGTGTTCCGCAGCATCCGCCTTTGGCTGCTCAACTTGTGCTGTGAGGACTTTTGTTCCGTCTTTTGTAACGACATCTGTCGAGTCATCTTTTCCGACGACATCTAACGCCTTGCCTTTTCCAACAACTCTTGAGCCACGTGGCTTCTCATCAGCAGGGAGCCCAGCTTGCGTCAGCTCAAAGTCGCGAATTGCTCTCCTGCGATCCTCGTCATTCTCAACAGTCTTGGCATGCTCAGCTTCCTGCTTAGCAAAGCGATTCGCCTTTTCCGTACGCTTGATTTCCTTCTTCTGCGCCAGGATGTTGGTGAGAGCACATTCGCGGCAAAAGATGTCGCCTCCAACACACGAGACCGGATCTCTCGCCACACTCATACACAGCCCGCAGCATCCAAACGGCAGGAAGGAATCGCGATTAAGGCGCGCCGAGCTCGAGACCCAGTTGGACTTGGCCACTGCTCGCTCGTGAGAGGTGAAGACGGGGCGGGATGTGTTTCGTTTGCCTGAAGCGGTGAATCATTTTAGTTTCTTCCGCTCGGGTTCAATCGGTGGAGAGAAGGAAAAAAAAAACTCACTGTGCGACATGTTTTTGAGGTGAGAGCCTTCAGGCCGAGTGGTCTCTGAAGTGTAGACGTGAGGTAGGTCGTGACCTACGTACGACCTACCTTATTAGAATGACCGCTGCGGCGTACGGAAAAAGATACTCCCGGGGACGGGATGGGGGTTTGAGGTTCTCGCTTCGTAAGCGACCCCGTACGTAAATGCACTGTATTGAACTGTATTATATAGGGGGAACATGCTGGTCAGAGACAGTACGAATTGGAATCAAACCACCTCATCCTCCGCCGCCTCTAACCATCTCCAACCGTCTTGTCCTCATCACGCTGCCTGGCAGTGGCGCAACGATGACCGTCCCTGCAGTATGATCGCTTCCTATCGTGAAAAATATACCCTCGGCGGCAGATGATGCGCGGCCTGCCACGCCGCAGCCTCCCCTGGCGGATGGCGTCCAAGTCTCTGATGTGCACAGTCGGCCTCATCGCCCGAAGTTTCCTCTACGGCTTGAACCGCGTCCAGGTCACAGGCCTGCATCATCTTCTGGAAGCCCTCGACCGGCGGAAAAGCAAAGGTCCCAAACGCGGCCTGCTGACTGTCTGCAACCATGTTGCTGTGTACGGAACTGCTGCTGTTGCTTGCTCTGTGTCTGGGACCGGCAGCTGACTCCTGTCGTTAGAGTTGACGATCCTCTTATCTGGGGGATTCTCCCTTTGCGATACGCTGCGGATCTAGACAACTTACGGTGGGGGCTCGGTGCTCACGACATCTGCTTCAAGAACCGGTCTTGTCTCCCTCGCTTGCAGTTGCGTCGCTCGCCATCTTCTGACCGGTTCGACAGAATCACGTCCACCTTTTTCAGCCTCGGTCAGGTCTTGCCCACTCATCGGCTATGGCATTCGTCCCTGGGCGGGCTCTACCAACCAACCATGAGGCAGGCTATCGACCTCCTGTCCGGTCCCAGCCACGTCCGCGCTTCCCCCGATCTGTTTTTCTCGACTGATGGGACCGATTCTTTCCCCGCGCCGTCCGCGTACGCTACGGGCCGTAATGCTTGGGTTCATGTCTTCCCCGAGGCCTGCTGCCACCAGAGTCCGGAGAGCACGCTCCGATATTTCAAGTGGGGCATTTCGCGACTTATTCTCGAAAGCGATCCTGCTCCCGAGTTCATTCCCATGTTCATTCACGGGACTCAGGAAATCATGTCGGAGGAAAGGGGCTGGCCCAGATGGCTCCCCCGAGTGGGTAGTCATGTCAGGGTGGTCATCGGAGAGTCACGGGATACTGACGATCTTTTCGGTCGTCAGCGTGCTTATTGGAAGCAGTTGGCTCACGGCAGCGACACAGAGTCCCTCAAACAAAGCCCAGAGGCTGTCGGGTTGAGAATAGAGGTGGCCAAGTCTGTGCGAAGCCAAGTCGAGACTTTGCGGGAGAGTATTGGCTTGCCTCGCGAAGTAGACCATACTGCATGTCTCGCGGAAAGCTGGTCCAAAGACCCGAATAAGCGCAGATACAAGAGTCCCGTCGATGGTAGCTGCGTCAACCAGTACTAATTAAGCCCAGAGTTTTGTTTTGTTTTTTTTTTAAGAAAAAAAGAAAGACACCCCGGACGGATCCCGGTGTGTTGTGTCGGCCGGCGTATTCAGTGGATTTCTCACGGTTCCGGTCGTTTCCAACTACATGGTGAGAAAATGAATAAAACGTAAGAATGATAACGCCACAACTCGCAAGGCCTCCCTCCAGCTTCTACCAACCAAGAGAAAGCCACCAAAGGACGCCTAAAACCCCAGCAGTTGGTTACCTAACCGGCCACAGCACCGTCAACTATGCCCTAGAAGTTCTCAAAGGTTTGGGTGGGCACGCCCTGCTGGTACGCCCGAGCTTGGGCATGCAGGTTCTGCTGCTGTTGCTGATGCATCACGATGTCGTTGAACCACGGATGCTGCAGAGCTTCGTGTGCGCTTATCCGTAGCTCGGGCCGCAGTTGTAGCATTCTCTGGAGCAAATCTATACCGGTCGGATCGATGGCGTGCAGGATATTCCGCAAGTCCTGGGTTGCATACATCTGAAAAGTGGGCTTGTACTCGGGATACTGCGTGATGCCAGGCCATGTGCGTTCTGTCGGGGTTCCCATGATGCGGAATATGCGGATGATCTGGTCTTCGTTCGTGGTGCCGGGAAAGAGTGGTCTGCCCGTATACATCTCGGCCATGATACAGCCAGCGGACCAGATGTCGATGCTCGTGTTGTATGTCCTGCTACCGAGGAGAACGTCCGGGGCTCGATACCACAAAGTGACGACCTCGTTGGAGAAGGTGTTGACGGGAATGCCAAAAGCGCGGGCCAGGCCAAAGTCGCCAAGCTTGAGAAGGCCTTTGCTGTTGATGAGGAGATTCTGGGGCTTCAGGTCGCGATGCAAGACTCGGTTCTGGTGGCAAAAGTCGATGCCCTTCAGAAGCTGGTACATAAAGGACTGGATGGTAGCGGGCTTCAGGGCGCTTCGTTCCCCGTGCGTGTCCATGTAGCGCTTCAGGTCCCCGTCCATGTACTCAAAGACGAGCATGAGCTTGTTCTCGGTGTGAATAACGTCATGTAGGGCGACGATGTTCTCATGCTTGAGCTCCTTCATCAGAGAGATTTCGCGGATGGCCGTCGACGGCGTGCCTTCTTCCGAATCGAGGTGGATTTCCTTGAGGGCAACGAGCTCGCCGGTCTGGCGATTGCGACCCTTGAAGACCTGTGACGCAGTCCGTCAGCGCGGGCGAGTTGGCCGACGACGGAACGGCTCTCACAGTGGCGTAAGTGCCTTCGCCCAGCTTCTCCAGCTGCTGGAACGAGCTGGGGTGTCTTTTTCCGTCCATGGCGGGGCGCTATAGATGCGATCCGTGTGCCCTGATGTGTATGCCACAGGCGTTGTTTATAGAGGTTTGACTCTTTGACAACAGCCTGGCTTTAGATGAGCCTTCGTCGTCGATGATGGCGCGTCACCAAAAAGGGAGAGGGAGGGAGAGAGTGGGGTGTGTAAAGAGAGACCCGTGATGCTGAGATTTATGCACTAAACGGGGGACCACCGTTGCGTCTTCCTTCTTCAGCTGCATCCTCATTATCATGCATGTGGCCGTGCCTCTTAGTCTTATCTGCCGGTGGCGCTGTGGCTTGCGGCGTGGCGGCGGGGCAGCGGGGCCGAGAAGGCGGCCGTCTCAGAAAGTGGTCCAACGACGTCCTCAGGGCCCTCCCTTACGAACCCCCCCCTCCCTCCCTCCTTGTGTCGCCTTTCGCAGCCTTCTTCTCCTCGTTCTCCCTACTTACCCTTAGGAAATCATAGGCCCCCCTCCCCGTCAGGATGAGGCCAGTCCCCCTCTCGGCGGACCCTGACGCCTCCCGACCTGACGCCTTACCGTCTCATACGTCGGTTGCGCCGATAAGCTGCTTCATCACTACCGAGGCCAACATTGAGGCCCTCGACTCAGCCGCAGCCGTTCCCGACTTCGACCACCCTCCAAAGCACCATACTCAGGGATCGCCGAGCGGGTACAGCTCTGCCTTTTCCGATCGCTCCGCGCACCACGAGTTAGGGTATGGAACAGTCACTGCGCCCGCCGCGACGGGTGTCGTCGGTTCGCACTCTGTCGCCAGTGGCCTCTCGTCTCTCGGTATATCTTCGAACAGCTCTACCTCGGGTGATGCCGCCGGATATTCTACGAAACCTAACCCGGGCGACCCTAACGTTAGCATGGCACAAAGCTCTCTTCACCAACTAGTAATGCCGAGCCTCACAGTTCCCCGCCGTCGCTCCTTCACCGACGTCGGCAAGTCTTTGGGAAATCTCAGAATACTCGTCTCTGGTCAAGCCGGTACCTTGAAATCTCAACCTCTCATTGTCATGAGTCGACTCCCTTGCTGATCCACGTAAAGGCATCGGCAAGACATCACTCATCCGCTCCTTCGGTCAGAACTGTCAACACATTGTGTACCTGGATCCAATCACTTCGTCTCCTACCCGGAGGATCACGGAAATATTCGGCAGCACCAAGTTCTGCCCTTGGTGGCGAGCCAAGTCCGAACCTGTCGCCCGAGCGAACAAGCGGAGAAAATTCATGACCGACGAGCATCTGGACAAGAACATTTGCTTTGCAGATTGTCCGCCAACTACAAGTGATGCCGAGGCAGGTCACTCTCACAACTCGCGCATACTAGACTTCGGCTAACACCTCTTGGCTGTGAATTAGATCACTGGTTACGTCGAATCGCAGCTGATGCAACTTTGCCAGAAGTCTATTGGTGATTCCGATCTCTACCATCTTCTAAGTGGGGGAGCTGGGTCGGTTGTTCATGCTGTGTTGTACATGCTTCCCACCACCGGTAAGTGTAGAGTGCCTGTGTGTTCTGAGGAGCCTCGCGAGCCCTAACATAAGCTCAGGCCCACGCCCAGAGGACATCAGATCCATCAGGACGCTGCAAGAGATGACGAACGTTATCCCAGTACTCGCAAGAGCAGACGAACTCACGGCCGAGGAGACAATGCTTTCGAAGCGGAGACTCCTCAGCCATTTGGCGAGGGAGAATCTGGACCTTTTCTCATTCGCCGGTCCTGACTCGGCGCCGAGTGTATACGCTGTCTCCTGCACTTCCCAATCGGAAAGCACAGCGTCTGAGCCTGACCTGCACATGAGTTTTGAGCACGTCCAGCATCAGGTATTGACGGACCTTTCTGACCTCATCGACCGCATCTTCTCCATAGACGGAAGTTCCTGGCTCCGTCACTCTGCCGCCGTCAAATCAGTGAGTTGGCGACGACGGCAGCTCGAGTTGACATACCACTCGGCTTTGACACTCCGGAGCCTTGCGTACAGTGGCACCGTGACGTCTCCGTGTCATTTTGCCACAAGACCACACGATGAGCGGATCGACTTGTCTAGCTGGGCAGAGAGCTTACGTCGAAGCCTCACTGCGGAAAGAATGCGGGAATCGTACGCAGCCCTACCATCAGAGGTGGGAAGTGTCGAGCTGGCCATGACCAAGAGCGGGAGACCATTGAACGCGGTCCCTCGCCGTCAGAGGAGCGCGGGGCAAACAAGCAACGTCCATCAAGATCCGCTCGGACTCTTGAAGCTGTCCAGTCAAGTCAATCGCGGCGGGAGGCTTACACTCGAACTTGCCACCAGCCTCGGGGGGGTCGGACTTGCTGCATGGCTCGTGCAGCCTGAGTTGACTCGTCACTGGGACACGTCCTGGTGTATGGCGGCGATTTGAACAATGTCTTGCAAGCTTTGGGGTGCGTACCTACTGTCAGAGGACTAGGGTGGATCCGGAAGGGGTGAGACTGAGAGTGAGACAGACGAAGCCGGCACAGGGCGTGAGTCGACGAATCCGGGTTCTTCCGGACCCAGTCACTCAATAACGGTTTCCGGGTAAATAGAAACGGAAGAGTATTCTAACAGATATTAAATATCCAAATCTATGAATATTTCTACGGAAATAGAGATTAGCAGGAAAGAGACTGTGCTAAAGTTATTTTAACCAGCCTTTTTAATAAGGATATTTTAAACGTAAATTTAATTAAATAGATAAAAGACGTAATTTTCAATGCATTTAAATTATATAAAAATATAGGGAGTATACGATATAATAACGAGCACTGCCTAGCAGATCAAGACCTGCCGGGTATAAAGGAATCTCCTTGCTAGTATTAGGGTCCTTATACGCAATAGCAATCTTAATTATTGGGAAATCGTCTAAAATATTAACTTTATAAGATTCAGCGCTATATAGTAAGTAATATCCGTAGTACACTTAACGATAACGAGGTTAAGCTAACCGTATTAGCGTCTCTGGCTAGTAGTAGTTCCTATTTCTCGACCCCTCTCCTGGAACTTATAACCGATCTCGCTAAGGTCCTCCGTCTTAAATGCTTAACCCGGGTGTAACTCTTAACCACGCCATCACCTCGTCTATCTTCTTAATATCGAGCGATAAGGTTCAGACACTTGGGGCTGACAAGACCCGAAGGCACCAGGTGAAAGCTACTAGCTGTAAGCCGTTGCGAGTTGCTGCAGACGTGCAGACCTGTACGAGACGCCGTTGGCGATAATGAAGTGGCCAGCATTATGGCCGCCAGCAGCTCGTGCACATAGTTGGACTCCGGGCGCAAGGATATCGGTTAATTTTCCTTTACCTTCGTCGCCCTATTACGCGCCCAGGATAATCGTAGTCATCGTTAAGGATTGCCGCGGTGGATAAGGGGCAGTCGATAAGTACTATGTCAAACTGACTATTAGGTCCGACCTCATACATACATACACACACACACCAAGGGCAAAGGCAGAGAGTGTAGAGGCTTTGTGAATACTGGAAAGAAAAGAGGCTAACACAAGGCCTGTTTGTAAATGCAAAAAGATGACTTTTCTTCATCCTACGTGGTGACATTCTTTACAGAGCGGAGAGCCCGATGTAGGCTTTAGGGTAGGTGAGCTTACATAGCTCGGTTTCTTCCTTACCCGATGGCCGAACCTCTATCCGTCAGCCTCCCTCAGCAAAGCTTTCGAGGCCGACAATGCGCGAGATCATCACTCTACAGCTCGGCAACTTCAGCAACTACACGACGACACACTTCTGGAACGCCCAAGAGTCCTACTTCACATACGACGACGAAAACGACCATCAGGCGCCATCCCCGGTCGACCACAACATCCACTGGCGCGCCGGCGTAGGTCACGATGGTCGCGAAACTTTCCTGCCTCGGACTGTCATCTACGACCTCAAGGGGGCATTCGGCTCTCTTCGCAAAATCAATGCTCTTTACGATGCCATTCCGCAAGTTGACGCCGCCGAATCCCTCTCTCTCTGGTGAGCCAAAGCCAGAGACGGCATTCGTCCCAGAAGCAGCAGCCTTCCCCGGTTTTGCAGCTTGTTAACATGGAAGTCCCCCCTTCTCTCCCTCTGCTAGGTCCGGCCCTTCAACGGTACACAAACAACCGGCCTTGAACCCCGGACCCTATCAGCAGAGCCTTGATGCGGGCCTAGAGCCAGCTCAGCTGACGGCCTCGACAGTGCGCCACTGGTCCGACTTCTCCCGCGTCTACTTTCATCCTAGGTCCCTGGTGCAGTTGTACGACTATGAACTCGACTCCACCATCCGGCCCTTCGACCGCTTCACCATGGGCCACGAGCTGTTCGACTCCCTCGCCAAGGAGCACGACATATTGGACCGTGACTGGCGCCCATTCGTCGAGGAATGCGACGCCATGCAAGGCATACAGGTCGTTGCAACCCTCGACGATGCTTGGGGGGGCTTCGCCTCGTCGTACCTCGAGGCTCTCCGAGACGAGTACCCCAAGTTGTCAATTTGGGTCTGGGGACTTGAAAACCCGGAGCCATTTCCTTCGCTAGGGGTCCGTCAGATACGCCTCGTCAATACTGCTCAGTCATTAATTCAAACTTGCTCTATGGCGTCCACGGTGGTGCCACTAGCGATACCCGCTAAGGATCGCCTCCCACCGTACATGACAATCAATCGCAACTCTCTCTGGGAAACTTCCGGTCTGCTGTCTACTGTCGTGGAGACCGCGACGTTACCGTCACGTCTGAAACCCGGGTCAACGACTCTAAGCGACATGACCGAGTACCTGAACGCAGGCGGGAGCAAACCCCTTGCCAGGGCTGGCATGATCCCCGGCCGACAAGCTTCCGACCCAGCTGCCAACCCGATGGACCTGACCCCGTCCTATCCGAGCCGCAAGAGGGCCCGGGCCGGGGAACGGGAACGCATATTCGGCCAGCTGACAATGCGTCGGGGTGTCACCGACGATGAGGACCTCGACGATGATGCTCTCGAGCAACAGTCGCGATCCCTAGTCGGCAACCCCGTTACCCGCCAGTGAGTCCACCGGCCGTTTTTGCTTCTGTGTGTCTCTACGCAAGTCAGCTAATAATGCCCACCGCAGTTATACCTCTGCGCTACCCTTTCCCTTGCTGAATAGTTTCCCGCCTCTGTACGAGGACGTTTCTGCTAATCCCGGTGGGATACCGGTGAAGACCGTCCTTTCCACAGATGCATCCATCTCGGCACGGCTGAGGTCGCTACGTTCCCAAATTCGTCCGTCAGTATCAGCCGTCGAACGCGAGGAGCTGGGCAATGCACTGTCCGACATCGTCGATGCCTATCAAGAGGGCTATTCCAGCGACAACGACGAGGGCGACGACTGAATAGTAGAAATTCTGCGCCGCGAAATTACCCATACCATCGTCCCATTGTTCGTAGGCCTGATTAATGCTACATTTTGTTCACGTCGTACCAGGACTTAAATAAGGCTGTAAATTGTAGATTTACGCTTCTATTGACTGTCGAGTACCCGAGTATATAAAAGTGTTTTTTTTTAACAGCCATCAGTTGGGCATGACTGGTTAGGAGCCTAGGGCTGCGAAGGCAAACGTCAACCGTGGCTAGGCTGATGGCCTAGGTCGAACTGGCGCCACGCTTCCGTCAAGTTCGTCATGGGGGGATGCTCACCATTTGACTGTCACTATGGTGTTTGCTGCTGTTGTTTGGACCGCCGTCAGCCGTCAATGGCAAGGTTTGACGACCAATAGATAGGAAGACCATGGGCTGGGCCAGATGCGTTGACGCCTAACCGTTCGTGTCGAACTGCGTCAGCTTTGCATGTCAGTAGGCAGCGTCATAGTTCAGAGGGCTTCCAATGGGGCCGAGCCTTGTATAGGCGTCGTTTCGCTCGTCAGGAGCAGGTACACGCCGCAAGATCCGCATGGCATCGGATCTGGTGAAGCTGCTCAGCCAGCAACTACCATCGAGGTCTGTTGTCTCTTGGGCGGCGGCGGCGGCGGCGGGTTGTCCTGTGATGTGTTGTCAGCCTTTGGAACGGCATTGCTCGGAAAGTCTCCCAAATCCCTGCTCTTGCTCATCGAGACCAGGAGTCAGCCACATAAATGTCGAGCGAATACTCACCTCTAACGCGCCACGCTTCTTGGCCACGGGTGGCCGCTTGACACCCTTTTTTTCAGGCTTCTTCTCGCCCGCTTCGAAGACGTCGTCGGGAAGATTGACACTACGTAGCATGTTAGCTCTTCCTCTTCACCCCTGACAAAGTCATGACTTACTTGCGCACGTGTTGAACGCCGATGGAGACCAAGGTGCGCAACTCTTCTTGAAACTTCTTCCATTGTGTGCAAAGACCTTTAAACTCGTCCACTTGGAAAGAGAGATCCAGCGATTTGGCCTCTGTTCATAAAAGAAAGAGAATTAGCACTGCTTCCCACAGGCACAGGGAGACAAAAGCTAAGGCGGCTGTTTCAAGACCAAAAAGTTACTCACTTTCTACAAGTCGGATTCCAATGTAATGGGTGGTTGTGAAGACTTCGGTGAGCGAACCCGGTTCCGCGTCATCGCCCTTCTCAGCCTGCGGTGTAGGATCTGCTTCGCTGTTCACGTCATCGGGCCGCACCATGAAGTCGAGACTACCCTCCTGCACTTGGGCTATCTCCTTGTCATCCTTACACCGATGACGTCTGTCATAGCCTTTGTTGAAGGCGTGTGCAAGCGCTATTGACGGATGCAACTCGAGCTTCTGCACCAACATCCGGACTTTCGACTCGACGTACCCGGACCATATTTTATGGGCTTCCTTGTCCTTGCTGGCAGAGATGACAGAAATGTAGTACCGGTAGTCGGCCGTGAAGAACGTGTGCTTAATGAATAGATCGCTCCACGGACTCTTGCCCACCATGATGTTCTCCGTCAACTCCAAGCCACGCTGCAGTTCCGCGTTTATGATAGTCATGGAAGACCGCGTAATATTGAACGTTGCACACATCGAAGGGTACGCTGGTGTGATGACCGGCATGAGATGGAACGAATCGCCCTTGTAAACCTAGCGGCGCGTTAATCGATCAAGAACTCTGGGATGCTGTGTTGGGGGTGACTAACCTTTGGATTCCAGACGCGGACAGGGAGGGGGCCGCTCTCGATGGGTTTGAGAAGAACCGGCTGTGGCCACCGCCACTGGCCAATGACGAGGAAAAATTTATTCACGATAACGGACGTAGCTGCCTTGGGGTAAAGCTGGCAAACTCGGGCTACCAGCATGGCCCAGGCCACGCCGCCAGGAAAACCCATGATGTTGGCGTAGACGGCTCGGCGCTGAGCCCACAGCTTGATGGCCCGCAAAGCAAGCTTGAATGTACTCGGCTCGGGGACAAGATTGAGTATCTCATCCGTCACGCGAGTACCGTTGAGGGAACGCAGCTCGGCCTCATCCAGTCCGCGAAGGAGGGCAGAGTCCTTGAGGTCCTGAAAGCTCGCCGACAGCTGCTTTTGTACGACGCGGGAAAAGATCAAATCTATGCTTATGCCAGAATACTCAAATTTGATGATGGGGACGAAAGCTTCGGTGACGACAGTCAGGCCTGTGATGGCGCCCTTGGGCGCCATCTCGACTAGCATGTCAGGGAAGAGCTTGAAGTAGTCGTCGCGTGTCACATATTTGGGGGCGACGATGAGCGTGTCGATATCAGAGCCGGGACCGAAGACGCCGAGCCGGAAACTGCCATAAGTAAAGACTTTCCCACGGGCGTTCTTGATCAGCATTTCGTTTTTGGGTTCTTTTTCTTTGGCTACCCGTTTGACGAATTCGTCGCAAATAGACTGCAGAGATTCGAGGACCTTGAACCTGCGAGCAACAACTGTCAACTTGCGACGCGGGACAGAGTGGAGGTGGAGCCAAAACATGTATGTATATGTAGGTGCATACCTTTTTTCGGTGTCGGAAGGATTCTCAAACGTCTTTTGGCGGCGCAGCTCCTCTATGAGGGCATCACTGGATCGCTTCTCCGCATCGGTGGGAAGAGTCTCGGAAATGGGGGGGGTGACGCCGAAGCCATGCTCTCCAGGCATCTCCAAGCTTGTAACGACCGTGTCGAGAGGACAGAAAGCAATTCAACACCCAAGGAATATGGAGGGTAAAGCCAGTGGACAGATTATTGGTTGCGACAGAGGAAAGGGGGAAAGCCGGAATGGGCTGGTCGTATGCGTTTCGCAGGCGGTAGGCTGATTGGTCGTTTGCCTCTCAAGAGCCGCAAGGCTTCACAAAAGCGCGGACGATAAGGGAGCGTGAAGAAGGGAGAAGTGCTTAAGTGCTGTGGTTGAAGAAGACTGTCCTTTGGGTGAGAAGCGGCAAAAAAAAGGCGAAGTTGCGTCCTGCAGACTTGAAAAAGCACGATCCCTATATGGTTAGTTGCAGTCGTGGCGTCGAGGCAGGGGCAGCTCGGTAGTACCCAGCAGTCCGTACTATCTTTTATCCGTCGTATGATACGTAAATTTGGCACGGCAGAGACTCGTAAATTGTAATACACTAGGGTTAGGGTTAGGGTTAGCTATGGAACATGGAAAAAAGCGGGTCAATGGTCGGGTGACATGGGGTGGTACTGGTCTGTGGTCGGCTTGCCGTAAAACTCGGCGGTAAACCCTCCCCGACTTTTCTTTCAAGGACTTGTTGGGCCCCTTGATTATTGGAGAAAGGCAAAGGCCAATCAATTGCGCTGTCGAAAGGAGCGTCTACCAATCAACGCGGAAAGAGAGCAAGCGTGTGCTTGACTAGTCTGGGTTCGCCTCGAGTGCGCCGATGCGAGGAGCTGGCCGCCCTATTTCTCTTTCTACGGCTATGCTTACTCTTAGTCCACCTACCCAGGTTCCTATCTAGGTGCTAGGTCGGTAGTTTCACATTTATCCAAGTGCTATCCTTATATGCTGAATCTATCTTCTTCTCTTTTATAAGCGTTGTAACTACTTACTGGTTAAGGACAAAGGAATATCTTAGAGCTTCTAGAAGGCGTGGCAATATGCACAAAGTCGGTAAATAACAAACCAAAAACAATACGAGTACATATGCATGTATATAATATGTATTGTACGATTGTTCATACATATGTTTCCAAGCTTTCTTTTTAAGCCTTGTGTCTTCTTCTCCAGCCTAACTCGACGTAGAAGCCCGCTGCTTATCCTTCCGTCTTGCCAGCGCTCTCCACGCAATACCACAATGCACCCCCTACGTAGTATGTACATCATACTACTAGTAGTACGTATAGGTAGTATGTACATACATATACTCTGCATCATCATGGGGAAAGACAGTTGAGAAGTTGAGGCCGACGAGGCGCTCTTCCTCTCAGTCTCACCCTTGTCATGTGACTGGGACGCCCACGTGAAATCACGGCGACTCCACGGCATATGTACTGCACAAGGCTGAACTCGCCTTCACCCTAATGGATTGTCTAATGGATTGTTTTCACTTCCGTGTCACTGTCAGCACCCTGCTGAGAATGGGTAGGTACGGAAGGAGCTATCCGTACCAATACGCGTCTCGCAGAGGAAAAGAAAAAGAAAAAGAAAAAAAAGGAAAAGAAGGTTTTCCAGGTGTCCCGGCCGTCTATCGCACTGTGTCTCCCCAGTCTTCTCCATCCGCACGCCACCCTTAGACAAGCCAAAAGCACAGTGCATAAGCAGAATTCCTCCAGATAGTTATCTATACATATAATATATATGCTGTATGTACCTTGTAGTACTACATAACATATGTGTGTACATACTTCGTCTCTGCGCCGCAAGGCTGGTGGATCTAGCGCGCCGTCGAGCATTTAATGTGAGGCAGCCGCATGCCTCGCGGACGCGCTCGCGACCTGCTTGTTCATTAGGTTTGACCCAGCGTCGCCGCCCTGCAAAGACTAAATAACTCCCTTAGTCGTCTCTGCCCGCCTGCCCGCCTGTCCCTACATCCTTCACCACTCGTCTGGGTACAAAGGTAACGCTGGACGCGCCAGGGACGGCAGCCTCCTCTCCCAGCGTCCGTCCGTCCGCCCGCCCGCCCGCTGTCGTCGTCCTGTCATGCCCTTGTCGGCCAAGCGGGCCCAGCGCGCTCGTCGCGACCTGCGTTACAAGGATCGAGCCGTCGACGCCGACGCCGACGCCGAACCCGAACCCGAACCCGACCAGTCGTCGTCCCCCAGTCGCCCGACGAAGCGCCGGAAGAGGGCTCCTACTCCGGACCGCTTGTCGTCTACCGCCCTCGATCCGGAGGAGAAATTGGGAACTGACGACGATCAGACTGTCTCTCAAGTCACCCAGCACCTTAAGAGCCAGCCGGTTCAGGCCGCAAAAGACCACTCCAATGCCATTTACGAGGCCAACAAGGATAACGTAAAAGCCTATGCCAAGGTCGCCGCTCAGGACTGGACCTTTTACATCACCAAGTTATCCGTCAGCATCGGCCGCGCTCCGGAGCTGCCTCAGGCCGATGATGGCCATGTCGTCGACCATGCTCAGGTTCACATCGATCTTGGCCCTAGCAAGATGGTCTCCCGTGACCACGCCGCCATAACGTTTGATCCCAAGAACCAGCAGTGGCTGCTCGAGGTCAAGGGTCGCAACGGCGCCATGGTCGATGGCCAGATTCTCAAGCCGCGCGAGTCGTGCCCTCTTATCAGTGGTCAGGTCATCGAGATTGCAAACGTCGAAATGATGTTCGTCTTGCCTTCCAATATCAGCCCTCTCCATATCCATCCCACATTCCTGAAGCGATGCGGCTTGGCCTCCGAGCCGTCGTCTCAGCCGGCGGTCACACCTCACAGCCAGCCCTACCTTGCCCCGACTGCCTCAACACCCCCCGCCTACACGCGGCCAGGAACGCCACCGTCGGTGCAGCGCCTTGCGACCAGGGAAACCACGTCTGCCACAGCCAGCACCCCTGCGGTCGTTGTGGGCGCCGGCGGTGTAGACCTCAGCCACGACGACTTCCACCACATCAAGCCCCAGTACAGCTATGCTCAGATGATCACCCAGGCCATCATCAACGCGCCTGATGGCAAGCTGAACCTAAATGGCATCTACACCTTCATCACGAAGAATTATTCTTACTATCGCCATCAGCAAGCAGCGGGCTGGCAAGTGAGTTTTTGCTTGCAGGGCGAAGTCGGCCCTTTTGGCTCGGGGTTCTACTGACCCGATGATCGTCAGAACTCGATCAGGCACAATCTGTCGCTCAACAAAGCCTTT
This sequence comes from Ophiocordyceps polyrhachis-furcata BCC 54312, assembly GCA_001633055.2. NCBI lineage: Eukaryota > Fungi > Ascomycota > Sordariomycetes > Hypocreales > Ophiocordycipitaceae > Ophiocordyceps > Ophiocordyceps polyrhachis-furcata. Next base: position 280,868 of record LKCN02000005.1, on the reverse strand, counting down.
GACAAGGTGGCCCGATCAACTGACGAACCAGGAAAGGGCATGAAGTGGCAAATCGTGGCTGATGTCAAGGAGGAGATGATCCGCAACGCCTACAAGCTCGGTCGTGGCGGCCACCGAGGCTCCTCGGCCCCGTCCTCTCCAAATCAGCTCAACTACGTTACCCATGGCCCCAAGGACATGGCATCGAGAGAACCGCTATCGATCCGAAAGCATCAAGGCTCTCCCTTGGCGTCACCGCCACCCCGCTTGTCTGGTCCCATGGCCCATTCGACGCCGGACCGAACCGGCGGTCGCCGTATGGCCATATTGACTGCTGACGGGAGCCCGTTGCCTCGACAGAACAAGGGCGCCTCTAATTCGTCCCTCACAGCCTTCAGCGTTCATTCTCCCACATTGACTTCTTCTTTCCTGCAAGAGGAAGGGGCTTCCTTCGTGACGCCCGCGCCGCCGAAGATTCACCCAAGGCTAGCGCCGCCCAGTACCGCTCAGAGACCTAGCCAACACATGCCGACCAGCTCGCCCGCCCCGTTCTGGAAGTACGCCGAGATCGGAAGCACGCCCCTGAGACCGTCGGCTCAGTACGAAGCTAGTCCCTCCAAGGTGGCGGGAAGGATTTCGTCGAACAGCAGCAGCCCCCCGGGCGTGGGCAAATCGCCCCCGAGCAGCCCGTCGCGGCCCCAGAAGAGCGGAGCACCTCAGGAGCGTGTCGAGACTGAGGAACTCGTTGAGGAGCAAGGTTTTGATCTGACCAAGTTTGTGGCCTCTTCTTTCCCCGCACCTTTCTTCTCCTTGTTTACCAAACGTGACCTTCTGCTGACTTGGGACATTGCAGGGGCTTCCAGAGCATCGGATCCTACCACGCGCCAGTGGGAAGAGGTGTTCGTGTGGCGAATGCTCTGGCGGGAAACTAGGTACATCTGCTCTTCATCACGCCCCTCTACAGTGCTGTATGGGCTGGATAAATTGCGGGGGAAACATTACCTACCAGTGCGGTATCATCCTTAATTGGAGTGCCTCTTGCTTTTAAGGAGCCCTTGTCCATATTGTTTTTGTTGAGGAGTGACGTGGACTGGCTAGCGGTACAACGCCGTGGTGAAAACGAGGGGGAAACTGGGTCAATACATATGTATGCAGCGCGTTTGACGACCGTAAATGCCGAATATATGCGTGACTGGTGTATCTATGACGTTATCATCTTGATGCAGCGTATTGGCAGCGCAATGTATCAACTTCAACAGCATGGAGAGAGGATTTGTCGCGGCCTCGCCAACGGCCGATCAGCTCCCGTACATACATAAAATTACAATGCCAAAAGGCGCAGCCGCTGCCCATATGAGATGGTTCCTCAAAATGTCTTCCCGTGTTGCTTACCTCCTATCACTCCTCGTTGCGTCACCGGCCCAATACATGCGCACATTTTCATATGTATGTCCCTGCGGTCTACCTCAGTGGTTGCCGTTACCGAGTGGTTGATTTGCATCTTCGACGTCTTCTGATCTAGGCTGTGACGCTTTGACCGCGTCTCTTAGGATTGCCCCGGCCAGGCCTCTTCTTGGCCGAACCGGACTTTTGCTCTCCCCCCTCGATGAATTTGATTAACTCGTCAATGCTGCGAGAGTCGATTTGCGAGGCTGGGCCCAAATGTTGAGATGGCCTGGTGGCTGACACTTGTGAGGGCACCGCTGCCGCCGTGAACCGGATGCCTGATCGAATGCGCTTGGCTTGCGCGTCCTTGGCATGCTTAGCTATAGAGACGGCATTCTGCGTCAATTGTTCCAGCCAGCTTTCAGCCTCCTTAGTGTTCTTGTCTTCCGGTCCGAGTTCGTTGAGGAAAATGTTGTAGGATTCTCGCATGCGATTGACGGCACCTTTCGAATCGTGATCCAATGCTAGCGCCTGGGCAAGCTGGAAAAGCAGTGTGGCCGAGTTGACAGACTGCTTCCCGAAAACGGCTTCGCACACGCGCAGCGACTCCTCGAACCACAGTCTCGAGTCGTGATACTCCTTCAGGTGCTGCAGCATCACGGCTGCGTTGTTGATGGTAGTGATGGAATCCGGATGGTCGGGCCCGTAAATGATCCTCCACAGTATCAAAGCGTGCTTGGATGCGACAAGAGCACCTCTGCTATCACCCCCTTGATGGAGGAACAAGCTGAGGTTCAGGTAGTTGAGTAATGTCTCGGCCGAGTCAACACCGATTGTCCGTTCCGCGACTACGATCGCTTTTCTCGCCAGTTCGATGGCCGCTTCTTTGTCGTCCAGCTGATAGTAAAGCATCGACAGGCTATTGTAGACCTTCGCCACTTCGGGGTGCAGGATCCCATATATCTGCTCATGGAGCGATAAGGACTCAAGTAATAACTCCTGACCGAGCTTCTTCTGGTTCTGGAGGATTGAGAGCCGGCCAGCTTCGAGCGCCTCCTCTGCCAGAGCGCTCCGAGGGCTGGAATGTTTGACCACCGGGACCATATCTACAACATCGTCGGGGACGAAAGTCTGATTGAACGTTGCCGATGTAGCAGACGATGGCGAACCATCTCGGGCCTTCTTCTTTTTCTTCCTCGACTCTCCATTGGTCTGCTCGACTGACTGGCTTTGCTCCGACCCGATCGGTGGCTGAGCGCTCGACTTATCCGGGCTTTCAAAGATGTAATCCTTCGCATGCATCTGAAGCCCGAGTCTTAGGCAAATATCGCGCAGCAGCTGAGTGCTGCGAGCATCCGTGTACCATGTTGAACCCAATTTGTACCTGTAACGTTGACGAACCTGCCTCTCGATATCGACTCTGACTTTCTCTGGTGTGGCAACCTCGAAACACAAGTCCGCGTCGGGGTATAATGCTCTTAGAGATTCGTCCACATCGGCACACGGCTTCGGGTTCAGACTGTGGCCGAGGAGACAATTCAAGAGATGAGACACGCAGGCTGATGTTAGAGGCAACGGGACAGATCGGAGATATGCCGCAGCGACGTGCTTAAAGGCACGTGCGATCATGTCTTGAATGCATATCTCTCGAAGACATCGTAGACGCTTGTCAGTGGCCAGAGCAACAACCATGCCGAGATACCGAATATTAATGCCGCGTTTGTGCAAGAGGCGGCTGAGAGATTGCCCGTCCATAGGGAAGCTAACTTCAGACTGAGAGAGTTCACGAAGTAGTTCCGGGATAACGTGGTCGCGCAGGTGCTGAGATGCTTCACGAACCTCCTTCTCGTCGCTCTCGAGTTGAGTCTTCTCCTCTTCGGTCTGAGGGTGCTGACCACTAAAGGCATCAGGATTCAAGGCAAACTTGAAGTCGGCTAAATCAAGTGAAGTTTTATCACCCGCCGATGCCTCACCCTCGCTATGGGTGCCGTTCGTAGGCCCTTCGCCGCCCACTTGTCCCCGACGAGCCAGCTCGCCATCCACCCATTGCTTCATCTTGAACCGCGTGAAGGACTCCACCAACTCAGGTCGTAGGACAGTCATCCGGTGGGGATACCTTGTGGCGTCGTCTCCATTTGCATTCGCGTCTAACTCTTCGAGCCAGAGGATGTCGAAAGGTGTAATTCTATAGAGATCAAGAACGTATTTTCGCCCGTCTGTGCCCATCAAACCCTTGGTTTCGACACTTGTCTCAAGATCAAATCTCTTTCCGTCCTTGTCCCATACAGGGTGTTTTTTGACCTTGAGGGCCTTCGAAAGCTGAGCGAATGCCGGAACGAAACGCTCGTCTGCAGCAACCACCTCCTTCCCGTCAACCGCACCGTAGTCGATTTGGTTCTCATTTGGATCACGTTGCTTGAAGATTCCCGGCACTATGCTCTGACCCACAATGCGCCGCCCGAGATAGTCTACAACGACCGTCGCTGGAGTGAAGAGGCCATCAATGTCGAGCTGATGCACCAGCGTCACGCCGGTAACGTCTTTTCCCGTCGCGGCTCGCGCGGCCTCGTCGCCGCCTTCAGACGTAAAAGTGCCCACACCATCAGTGCCAAAAGAAAAGAAAATGTTGTTGTACACGAATATCTGGGCATCTCTGCCCTCGGTTGGGTTCAGCGGAGAAAGCTCCCCACGGGCCACCATGACTGCGCCTTTCGTCGCAGCGTCATTGTAGTCAGCGAAGAGCTTAGACAGCAGACGCTCGCGGAACACTCGATCTTGCACCGTCTCTCTCGGCAGTTCCTTTGCCGACTGAAACTCCTCGTTCCAATCACGCAATGTGTCGAGGTTTTCGATGCCAGCCAGCAAGAAAGCCTCCTGAGTACGTGTCGTATCAGGAACATGAACGCACTGGACAGAAGTCGGCGATGGCACAGCCCAAGGGGCAGCTGGGACCGCATTGGTAACCTGGAAAATAGCGAGGGGATCTCGGCGGTTGTTGTATTCTTGAAGCTGCATGAAGTTTTCAGAGAAGGAAGGCGACAGGAGATAGATGAGGTCAAGTAGAGAGTGCGCTGATTGTCCCTTTGGCGCTGGTCTCGGATAGGGGTCGAACTTGGTATTTGACGATTTGTTGACGAAGAAGCCTGACACGTGCGATGTGATTTGGAACTGCTCGCCCTCATTCGTCGTTATGAGAAGGTACAGAAGATGCCCACGCTGCCTGAACGAGCACGGAGGAGGGTTCCAGGGCGATAGCGCGATCGATTTGACTGTCTTCGGCGGAAGGCTTATGGGAGCTGGAATCAGACTTGTGAGAGACGGTGTCGATTGGAAGTCATAGTTCTTAACAGGAAGCTGATCCGTTCCCGACTGTGAGTTCGAAGACAAGCTCTCGAAAAGCGACAGACCAGAAAGAATGCCCTGAGAGATGTCTGCTCTGTCTCCGGCCGCGCCTATAAGTTCCCGAACTCTGACAAGATGAATCCTAGCTTCCTTTTCGGTGTATGGGTCTCGGACCAATTGGAACTCGGGATTCGAGGTGATGCCTGGTATTTCGGCAATTGGAATAAAATCATTGATTCTGCGTCCGAAGTATTCGAGGTGAAAGCAAGTGTGTCGAAAGGCTGAGGGTAACTCAATGATTGATTGGCGGACCTCATGAACTTGCTCTTGTGAAGATACCTGGCTTGCCGTATGAGCATACCTCCGGGGCGTCGACGAGCAAGTTATCTAACCATCAACTGTATCTTTTGAGAGTCCGTGTCAGGGAGGACAATGGTAAGGTTCACCAGGGCTGCGAAGCATTGCCGAGTCAGACAATGGTGTACTTGAGAATCGTAAATGCAAGGCGAACTTACCGTCGGCTCCTGCGTCTGCAGCGGACTGGTCTTCAGCCTCATTCGGCGCAGCAGTAATGTCATTGGTCTCCTTATCAGCAATCTCTGGATACAACGAGAATCTGTCTTTCAGCAATATGTCCGAGAGGAATTGCCTGAGCGTTTGCAGCTTACCTCGGTTGGAGACTGAAGCAGATGCTTGATGCGTCGATTCGACAGCCATTTTTTTCCGTCCGGTAGCAGGACTTCAAACACAAACGAAACGATCAATTGGAATCGGGGAACAGCGCCAGGCATGAGGCAGCCACGGGAAGGCCACGAAGGTCTGGCGAGTTGCTTTAGACGGGTAGAGAGGAAGAAAAAAAAAGTAGAAACTAGCAGAGAGGAGGGGGGAAGGGAAAAAAATGGCAGAGTGACGAAGCGGATGTTGCCGCTCCGATTCGAGTATCCACCTAGGGCAAAGCTGTATGTACATATGTACCTCTTGAGCTGGAGATTATCGTAAGTTCGTATCCATGGATAGACAGGGACATGACCTGGACAAGGGAGCTGCGACAGTCAATGGTGGGTTAAAAAAGTAAATTCCTATCACAAGCATCGTGGGTAGGACCTACCGTTGGCGACCACCAAGTAAGAGGGTACTTCTGCACAGTGCATCTGTACATACATATGTACATGAGCACTAGGCTTTCCCTGCAGAAGCTTTGATTGGTAATATTGGAGACAGCACTAGGCTCAAAATGGAGCAATGTAAACACACAAAACGGTAAAGCTGATTACACTTACATTTGGATTGTTGATGGCGGACATAAACCTTGCTGATGCATTGCTAACGTCGTCTGGCTTTACCTACAGCTTTTAAAGTGTATATCTATCGACCAAGTGACTATTCGATATCTGCTGGCTGATGGCATCTGTCGCTTCTCCGTTGTCGAAACCTGGACTCGACGCACAGCCTTGGACGGCAGCTCGCTGCCAACGGCTCCTCCGCCAGCTGCGATCGCGATTGAATAGCTTGCGCAAGCTAGTCAATGACGACAGGTATCCGCCGTCTGATCGGCAGAAGCGACCTCATCGAGACGATGGGCAGTCTCAGGCGCCCAAACGCCCACGCTTCACTTACGGTCGCCGGCGGCCAACGTCATTCTCCGGCGTAGAGCCCCCCTATGCGACGGTCACGACGCCACCCCGGTTTGTTCGTCCTTGGGGGGCACCTATAGACCCGGGAAACTCGTCTCCGACCTCTGTTCCTTTCGATATGACCACCCCTGTTTGGCGTAAGATCCGCGAGCAACCTGACACTCCTATTTGCGTTGACACAAGCCCGTCTCGAGCTGCGCAGTCCGAAAGGGACTTATACGACTGGCGACATGAGATAAATTGCCTTCGCTCGACAGTGTCCGAGGAGCGATTCCGAACATATGAGGCCATTTTCTTCAGTCTTGATGGGCTCTTGCGGTCGACTGCGTCTGGGGCTCAGGAACCCCATCGGCGTTCGCTCTTGAGCATTTGTTTGCGTAATATCCCAGCGTGCATCGCCAATATCGAAGCATACGACATGTACATTGCCAAGGTCAATGGTCGCCGGTCTATGTGGGACGTATCCCATGTATCCTCCGATCTCTACGAACAGCTCGAGGCTCTCGGCTCTTCCAACAGTGGGTGGCGCCCCATGAAGTTGGCTCTGCGGGCCCATGCAATTTGGCAACTTTCGGAATCCGTGAAGGAGGGCTTGCTGGAGCCCAAATTTGTGCGGCTGCTCATAAAGCTTTGTCTGCGGCTCGAGTTCAGAGAAGAAGCTGGCCAGCTCTGCAGTTGTGTTACAGCTGCGCTACCCGCGCCACGCAGCGCACTCAGCAGCATGGCAGAGAACCAGCAGCTGCTTCCACTGCACGAAATATTAAAGTCAATCGAGGGTGAAAGGCCCCCGGGAGCTGCGTTGCTGTCTGCTTCTTCCCTTGCAAGTAGAGGTTTATTGCCGGTGAGCTGGTTGTCGGCCCAAGCCTTTTCTGCCTTGTGGAAGTTGAGCCTCGAGTTCATAACAATACGCAACATGGGACCGGTTCTGATAACGTTCGTTTCTACCTGCTTGCCGCTTTTGGCTTCGCCAGGGCCACCTCACCAAAGACACTGGCCCGTGGACAGAGAGAAGGTATTCATCCGATTCATAGCTGGCGCTGTCGTGGCAGCTACCACGGAAACGACTTCCCGCGGCGTCGGCAGAGAACAGAGGAGGCGTCGTGGCTGGAGACGAGTACAGTATTTGCTGGAGCTCTGTCTTGCTGAGCTTCGCTATCAAAAGGGGCTGCGGAGGCGGCAGCACCCAAGCTATGATGAAGGGCAATTTATTATTCTCCTTGCGCGCTATCTCGTCGCTACCGACTCGCCATTTTCAGACCTGACCTTTCAGCTACAGTCCAAAGCAGAGCTTAGCCAACTGGCGCAGGGGACTAATGGCAAAGCAGCTTCACAACGCTACTGTCACCAGGCGGCCACAATCCTGGCCAGGATCGCCCATTACCGCAGCAGAAGCTCTGCAGTGCCTGGCCGCGAGGTCGTGGCCGATTTATGTGCCAAGCTGGACAACCTAGGCCTCGGTGGATATTTTGGCCGCGGCCTACGAACAGATGTTGCTTTTCTTCTCGCCCAACAGACAAAAGATTTGAGAGATTTGGCGTTTGCGGAAAGCTTGCCGAGCGCCGGGGCCGATGGCTATGTCAGTACCGTCTTCCCCGGGTGGCACTGGGAGGAAGGGATCAGTGAATGGGTGCTCCCGACGCACGAAGGCAACAGCGCCGTCAACAACGCTGTGGATGGGACATCGAGGCAGGTGACTGATTCGTCCGTGTGTCTCAATCGACGCCACAGCCGGAAGACAAAGAACTCCAGGAACAAGTTTGCTCCAGGCAACGCGCCCGGCCTGGGTCAGTCGAAATTTCCTTCCAGCACTAGTCAAGTCCGGCGAAAGTCATTGAAGTTACTGCGGCCTTCACCTAGCGGAGACGACCGGGATGACTTGATTTGATTAAGTGTCACGGGATGCGGATGGTCACGATGGTGATCTCGGTACTGCTGACGATGGCGCAGGACGGCACGAGACAAGTAGTGTTTCGAGCCCCCTTCTATGCTCTCGTGGTCCCCCATTGTCGTCTACGTCCGGCGCTTTGTACCTACACAGTAGAAATGAAGAGAGGCACCAGGCCTATACCAAAGCTGCATAGGAGCAGCGCTAAAGAGTCAAAAAGAGGAGCATAAAGAACGTCTTAAAGAACTAGTCAATTTATAATATATATAGAAGAAGAAGAAATGAAAAGGGTGGCCTAAGGCTAAAGAAATAACCCCTTATAAAAGGCTGACTAAGGATAGCTACTTATTAGTTAAGTGCTATTTATTACGCGCCTCTGCCTAATCCGACTAAAAGTAGCGGAACTCGATAAAAGCCCTGGCTATATTATATAGGGTTATATACGCCTAAAAAAAGGGCTACCTTAGCTTATATAAAAAGTATAAAGTACTAGTATAAAAACACCTATTAGTCGTAAGCAGTGCTAATAAATTCTTAATCAGCTATTAACTTATACGCTATTAGCCTATTAGGGAACACTATACTAGGAATAAAGTCTTATCCCTATTAAATAGCAATCCAAGTAGTAGCGGCTTGCGCTTAGGGCGGCCTGATTATAATACTGCTCTTTATTCTAATTATAATATAGCGTTTTACTGCTATAAGACAATTTATTATAGCTTAGCTACTTGCTAAGATAGCTGCTAGTATATATTAGCGTCTGCTATAGTAAAGAAAGGAGAGAGAAAAGGAAATTAATATTTATTATTTATAAGAGTCTCGCCTAGTACTGCTACAAAATAACAACTTAAATAGTAATAATAAAATTAAAAAAAAAGATAAATAATATATAGTAGGGAGGTAGGGTTATATACGCGCGGCCTATACATGAAAATAAGTTATCTGCGCGTAATATAATAAAGTCTAGGCAAAGCCTGGATTCTTTATAATATAAAAGCAATTTAAAACTAGAAACAGCTTCTAAATTAATACTATTAAAGAATTAGAATACTAGTATTAACTTTTTTATAGAGTTAATAAAAGAGGATAAAAAAAGAAGAAAGTAAAGAAGAATAGTTATATTACTATAATATTAGTTATTTTTTAGTTTACGTATTTATTTTAAATAAAAGAAGTTTATAAAAAGATTTTACTACTTTTTCTTATTATATATAATTAGTGCTTTCTAGTAGTATTTTTAGTCTTATTTTTTATTATATTACTCGTTTATTTCTTAAGTATAAAGAAATAAAAAAACTTTATATACTTTAAGATTTATTATAAATTAACTATAGTTATAATGAAAAATATATATAAACTTTTAAATAGAATAGAACCAGCGCTTTTTATAGTATATTTTTTACTTTTATACTATACTAATATTAAAATAAAACGTTTTAATATAAATTTTTTACTTATTATCTTAAGTATAAATATAATATATAAACTTGAAAGTTTTTTTTAATTAAGTTAATTAAATTAAAAAACCAAAAACTATACTACTATATAGAGTAAATCTAGCGCTTTTTTATAGTATTATTTATTTAGAGTTTTTATTAGTAACTAATTTTTTAGTTACAAATTAGTTACTTATTAGTTACTTATAGCCGTGACTAACTAAAGTCACGGCCGTGAGTAACTAATAAGTAACTATAAAAAAGTAGTTACGACTAATCTTTAGTCAGTTATTAGTTACTTACTTACGACTAATTTAATACCCTAGCAGAAGGTAATACTAATAACTGCAGGGATAATGCTTAAATTAGGTATTTTAGCGAGGGGAGGAAGGCACCTATAGCACGCGCAGCCGACTCTAAGGGGCATAACTCCCTCAGTAATACTTATATCAGCGGTTAGAATACGTAGGGGATCTCTATACACCAGTATACATAGATATTATAAACAGGAAAGTCTCCAAAAATAATAAAGTCTAAAAAGTAGGTAAGGGAGAATAAAATAATATAATAAAGCATAAAAAGCATTTAATTAAAAGGTTTAAAAGGTATACTATATCTTAAAATATTTATAAGGGTTAAAAGTTTAGTAATTTATTAAAGATAATAAAAGGCAGAGTTTTTATTTATAGTCTTCCCTAGGACTAAAGACATATAATAAACGGCTTTTAGTAATAGCTTAAAGCTAAGTCTAAGGGCGAAACTTGCTTATCTTATTATCTAAGGGCTATACTAGGCCTATTATACCTAATATAAAATCCTTCTATCTAGATCTAGCAAAGACTATCTGTCTATTAGCGAAATAAAATAGCCGGTATTATAACCTAGAGTTAGCGCTTATAACAGGCCCTTTTTAATTAATTAGTTTATACCCTATTAACTAATTTAGGAGAAGTAGTTTGCCCTCGTTTTCTTGTATGCCTATTAGCACTGCTAAAGTATGCTAGGCTAGGCTAGGGCTATAGAGGAAAGAGGAGAAAAGAGGAGTAAAGGCCTAGGCGGCCTGACCACGTGATCTGCCCTACTTAATATTAAATAGTAGTAGTATATATAAAATAATAGTAAAAGCACTATTAATTTAACTATATAGCTGCGTTTTTAGCACTTAGTAATAGCCTAGCCTAGGCTGTTTAAAGGGTAGATAGATGCTTAATTATAATAATAAACAAGTTAATTACGATAAAAATAGTGTATTTTTTAGTCGACTGATAGGGGTGGTCGATGGCCAGCTTGACTGCTCCCCCAGGGGCTTATCGGTTTCTGTTTATCACCCCCCGCCCCCGGACAACTCTTCCTTGTCGGCGCTCCCGCGTCGGCTTCCCGATAACTACATCCTCGAATCCCGAATAGCAATACGTCTTAAAACATCATGGCGTCGCGCGCTGCCATCCCGTTTCTGGTGGCCATGATGCTGGTCACCGGAGTCTGCAACACGCTCCTCACTAAATATCAGGCATGAATCCACGGTTGACCCCGAACTGTGAAGTCGACGGACAAGCATCGATAGGTACCCACGCTGACCATGATCAGGATAATCAATGCGTTCGACATTGTGGGCGCGACGATAGCGGTCCCCCCGTCCGCTTCGAACAGCCTGTGCTTCAGACCGCTCAAATGTTCGTTGGCGAAATGGGGTGCTGGCTGGTCGTCGGACTCACTGCACTCTACCGCAAGATTGTGTCAAACTGTTCTCCCGCAGGTCGAGGGTATCAAGCGGTCAGCACCGATGACGGGGCCGACACTACTCCCAACAGGCGTGACAGTCTCACAAAGCCTGATGCCGACAGTCCATCAGTTCTTCGGGGTGGACGAGTCGTGTTACTGGCGCTTCCTGCTATCTGCGATATTTGCGGCACCACATTGATGAACGCCGGATTGCTCTTCGTCGCTGCTTCGATATATCAGATGACCAGAGGGGCGCTGGTCCTGTTTGTCGCTCTCTTCAGCGTGCTCTTCCTGCGCAGGCATCTCCGTCTGTTTCAATGGCTTTCCCTGATCGGCGTTGTTCTCGGAGTCGCCGTCGTTGGCCTGGCTGGAGCGATTTGGCCCGATGAAAAGACGCCGTCGACTTTGGATGATGTTGCAGCAACGGACGAGAAGCCTTCAGACGCTGCAAGGGTCATCATCGGAGTTATGTTGATCGCTGGCGCACAGGTCTTCACCGCTACGCAGTTCGTTCTGGAGGAGTGGATGCTGGAGAACTCCCCGATTGCTCCGATCAGGGTCGTTGGCTGGGAAGGTATCTTCGGCTTTTCCGTAACGCTCCTCGTCATGATAATCATGCATTTTGCTGTGGGCCGCACGCACACCGGTCGATACGGCTATTTCGACATGGAGGAAAGTTTGCGCCAGATGATGCAGAAGCGTATATGGATTTCGAGCGTGCTTATTATGATCAGCATCGGGTACGTGGCGGCCAATCGCATTCCCAAGTCGAAGATGTCAATTGCTGACAGCAGTCACTCACTTCCTTCAGTTGCTTCAACTACTTTGGACTCGCTGTGACTCGCAGCGTCAGTGCCACGTCAAGGTCAACAATAGACACGTGCAGGACGCTATTCATCTGGGTTGTGTCCCTCGGGCTTGGCTGGGAGTCGTTTAAGCTGCTTCAAATTGTTGGGTTTACGCTGCTGGTATACTCAACATTCGTTTTCAACGGTATCGTGCAACCACCGCTACGTGGTCCGCGACGCGACGACCAATTAGAGGAGCTACTACCGGAGGAGCCGATAGAGCATTATTAAAGCGTGGGATTGGGTGCTAGAATTGGCAGCTTCGAACCAGATTTGTCATGTTTTTTTGAGTCGCAGTTAGAATCATCATTTCGCAGAGTTCATGTCATATCAGAATGTGCATGTTATCGTCTTCGTCAATATTCGTAGTCGCTATTCTAGTACCCGCCAGTGGCGACTTCAAGCCAGTTGAAGCGTAATGCCCGCGACCACACAAATCTGCGGTGCCACGAGCTACGGAATACTTTCTGTCTGATACCTCCAAGCCTCCAGGCTAGTTGAAACTGCGAGGGTAAAGTCCAGGACGCTGCTGTGATTTCGGACTGACAGTCGGTCGCTGTCATCGGTCATGAGACGTTGCAGAGCAGTTCAGCCTCGAGTATAAACTTGCCCTCCTTGTACTTTTCCGAGTTCTCATAGGCCTTGTCATACTTCCAGCCGACCGTCTCCTTGCACTGGCGACAAGTAATGTCACGAACCACGTGTCGACCTGTCGTCATGTTCCGCTCGTTGGGGTCGCCGGTCTCGACGTTGACAACGTTATGGAAAAGGTAGGCTTTGCCGTGTTGACCGCGAAAACTCTATTTGGAATTTTAGCGAGTTGCCTCAAGCAGCGCAAAGACACCCCCGGGAACAGGTGGGACGACAAGGGCATCCGCGCACCCTGCTTATGATATCCTCATGGTTGGCGAGATGGGTCTTGCATGCCTTGCAACCGTAGATCTTGCTGCTATTGAGATAGGTGTTGTAGGCGAGTCCCATGATGGCTGCTGACGGCCTGATTCCGTCTTTGATTGGGAGTCGGGTTCACGAAAGGTCAAGAAAAGACCGGCGTAGTCAAAAATTCGGCTACCGAGACGAGACTCAGAAGAGGAAATGACGCAATGCTATGAAAGGGGATAGGGCTAGGCGGCGAAGCCCGAGACGATTCTTCGTCGTCAGGGCGACTCGGCGCTCGGTCGCACCTTGGGCTTGTAGCCTGTGAGTGTTTTGAGCAAAATTGCAGGCAAATGGATGCCCGATGCTGTGCACATACTATGGAGAGCGGAGAGCGGGAAGAGTGTTTCTCAAGACCAAAACCTATATTTCAAACAAATATACGTACATACATACCTACTGAGTACTGTTATACGCAGTGTGGGCGCTGATGCATGTGAACGGAGGCAGCTTTCAGAAAATAATCCCTATCAGATAAAAGGAATATGCTATATAAATTTGCAGGGGGGGTACTTCTGCAGTACATATGTACATACATACTGCGTATGACCCAAACCGACGACTTCGTAATCAAACGCATTCATCGGCGTCCCTTTCTTTGTCATCACTCAACAGACAACAAGGCAGCTCCACTACTACCCACGGGCACAGCGCGCAATAACTCATGAACGGCACTTCTCACCTCGACATCCACCGTCGCACCTGCGAGAGCGTGGCCCGCACCGTCTTATTCGACCTGGAGCATCAACATGATTGGACGGGTCTCGAGATTATTCCTGGCTCGGAACTGGCAAGATTTCTGATCCGGGGACTCCCCCCCAAGCGCCTCTACCTACATCCCGACGATCAAGTGGCTGCTCTCGCTTTGGAGCGTCGCGCAGGTGAATCTCTGTGCCATGAGCCCCAATATGAGTGGGTCCTTCCTGTGCATCTAGCCGAGAAATGGTCCCTTGCCGGGTTTTCCACCGTCTTCGACCTCATTGATATGGATGTCCACTCTCAGGCTAAAAGGGTTCTTCTGGCCATATTACACAACGACTCAACTGTCGTCTACTACTTCATGCACCAAGGCATTGTCAAGCCTCGGCAGAATTAAGTACAGCCGTCAAGTCGTTGGTCTGCACTTTCCTCTTTTCAGATAAGATCTACGCATTAAAAAATATTCATATATTAATTAAAACAAGAAAGGCCCGTTTATAAATCCAAAAGAGCAAGCTAAAAAGGCTACTTAGTTAGACTAAAAGCGGTTATAAATACAACTACTAAAAGAAGAAAGGAAAAAAAGCTTTTTATTATAATAAAGAATTATCTACTACTAGTAGGTCCTAGGCTCGTGTCCTCGCCTAGTAGGGTCTTAATTTAAGGGACAGGGCCGGAAAAAGGGGATAGTAAGGGACAGCAACCAAGGGCCCTATTACTAGCACTACGTATTTTTTATATAGCATCCTTACTTAAAAAATATATAATCTTTATTATAATTAACTTATTTATTATTAAAAAATATTATAATTAAGCACTAGCCTACTTTTTCAGCTGCTTAAGCTATTCTAGCCTTTTATAAAGCTATTATAAAACGCTAAAAACGCAGCTATATAGTTAAATTAGCAGTTCTTTAAATACTTTTTTTTATTTATACTAAGGTTTTAAATTAGTTATAAGTAAGTAACTAATAACTAACTAAATATAAAGGATTAGGTCTTTAACCTAACTATATCTATATAAGGGGTTTATTAAGTCCTTAAGTAGTAGGCTTACTAGCTTAGTAGGGATATAATAAGCTTATATTAGCACGGGCTTATTACTAATAGCTAACCTTATAAAGTATATAGCTAGCTAGCAGGGAGCTTTTTTCCCTTTCTCTTTCTCTTTTTTTAGTAGTTTTTTTTATTACTCCTTTTTAGTTTAACTTAGTATTAATTTTTTATCGATTTTTTTATATTAAAGAGAACTCCTTTCTATTAAATAACTATAATATAGAAAGTATAACTTTAAAACGCTATTAAATTTTGCCTACTTTTAATATATTAGAGTCTTGCTCTAGACTTTTAATATAGCTAGCCTTTTTTAAGCAAAGTTTGCTATTAATAAAGTTATAATTAAGGATAGTTGCTCCTAGTTTTTCTATATTTATGTATAGCCTAGTACTTTTTAGTAAAGTTTCCTTTTATATATATTATATATTAATAATTTTACTAATTAGCTTAATTCCTTCCTAGTATATATTAATAAGACTCTTAGTAAATTATATGAAAAGTAATACATAGGTTTTTTTTAAGTTATATTATTATAAAAAACGTTAGAGTTTTTTAGTATATATATTATTACGCGCCGCGCCCTAGCATACTTTAGCACCTAGTATAAGGAAGGATACAGGACCCCTAACCCCTATAGGCCTATAGTAGACCCGTTATATTAGGTAATAAGCCCTCTATAACGCATATAAAAAGGCCTATAGCCCGACTACCCTTTCCTAGTTCTTTCTTTCTTTCCTCTTTATCTTAGAATATTTATTTATAGTGCCTAATATACGTTTGCTCGTTTACTAGCTATAATACTATTCTAAGATCTCTTCTCTGCTAATAAGCGTTTAAGAAATATATAACTACTTCTTATATTTTATAAAGACGCTAAATACTATAGAAAAGTATAACCCTAACTAAGCAGTTAGTATAACCCGAGTCTATTTATATCTAGCTAAAATAAGCAACCCTATTAATCTGCTAGGCTTATATCGAAAACTCCTTTACCTGCTTAAATAAAATTAAAGCAATAAGATATAATAAGGCCTTCTTAGTCTTAGACTCCCTTAGCAATAGCTTTACCTACTTTTATGCCTAACTTATTAAAAGTAATCTAGAGTATACTAGTAGATATAGCCTAGCTTAGGGCAGAAATCGACTAACTAAACTAATAATTGCTATCCTAAGACTAGGATTATATAAAACGTATAGGGTCTATAGCTTTTAGCAGTCTAGATATATTCCTAGCGTTTAGGAAAGTAGCCTAGTCTAAGTTTAGGATAATAGGCACCCTGAACTTAGACTATTTAGAGAAAGCAAAATCCTAGTATAAGGATATTAGGACTTTTTCTAGAAAGAAAGGCAAGTTTAATAGTTTTCTTATATAGTTAAGAGATAAGATATAAATTAATACTATAATTTTCTATAATAAAATAAAGCGGATATCTTTCCTTTATTATATACTTAAAAGTAGAGCCTAGAAAGCCTTTAAAATAAAGTATACCTTAGATAGCCGCCCTTTTTCTTGCTTAGCTAAGATAATTTAATGCTTTAAATTAGCGTTTAATAACCTAAATAAGTATATAAAAGCAATCGAGAGACTATAAAAACTCTATTTCTCGCCTATAAGTAAATAGGAGATTTAGGAATTCCTAGTAGAGTTTAATAACCTAGTAGTAAAAACCTAGGTTCCTACTAACTAGCTTAAGTATATGCTCTAGGACTATCTACTAGCTAACCTTAACCTAAGCCTTTTAATAAAAGCTAAAAATACCCTGCTTTCCTATAAAGAGTACTATAAAGCAGTTAAAAACGCAGTCTTTTACTAGAAAAAAGATACTTCTTAGCGCGAATTTTGCTAACCTTTATAACCCCTTTAAGGAAATAAGTCGCCTGCTATAAACCTAAAGAGACTACGAAGCGCTAAGTTAAAAGGCTAAGCTCTAACTAAGAGGGAAAAGAAGGTTTACTAGGATAATAGCACTTATTTTACTTATAGCAGGAAAGGTTATAAAGCTAAAAAGTGCCTAGACTATTAGAAAATCGCTTTAGTTAAAGAAAGTATAGATCTCCTATAGAATATAGCTAATATAGATTCTAATAAGTTAGAATTAGAAAAAGAGTAGGACTATTATAAGGCTCCTTAATAGTCCTAAAAGTATTAATAGAAAGAAGCTTAGGAAAGTCCTTTACTATTTATAGTATAATTTAATCTAATAGTATTAGTCTAAATACTTCCTCTTTTTATAATACTAGAGCAGAAACTTATCTTATAGTATCCTAAGGATTTGCTAAGAAGGCTATAAAAAGCCTAGGAGCTAAACTCTCCTTTATCCGCCTATTTCCTCTTATTAATTTCTAGGGCTATAATATAGGTATTATAGACTAGCACTTAACTACTACTTTTATAATTAATAGTTATATATTCTTATAAAAAACTTTCTAAGTTACTAACTATAACTAGGATATTTTTATTAGACTCTAATAAATAGCTAAAAAGCATCTCCTTTTTAACTATTCTTTTTATTATTTTATATAGCCTAATAATCTGCCCGCCCTTATAAAGTATTCCCTTGCGATAATTCTATAGAATCCGACTATATGTTCGCTAGAACTAGGGACGCAACTACGGAATGCGGAATAACCTGTTTCCGCATAAGCCCCTTTCTCCTAACTAACTCGGCGATAGTTATAGTTATAATGCATGCAAACCCCTTTCTGCTAGATATTCTATATTATCCCTATCGTAATGCATATTACCCCTTTCTATATAAGTATTATGCCCCTTTAGATAGGAGATAGGAGCATAATAGGGGCAGTATAGAAGAGGAAGTAGATTACCCCTAAACTTAGCACGAGGAGCATATAATATTAGGATAAGTTTATACTAAGATTATAGTAATAATAGTTTAAAGGAGAAAGGGGGCGGCTATATATTTAGATTATATAGAGTTTAGGATAATTATATATTACCTCTAGTTTAACCTAAATGCCTTTAAAAATTTATATATATATTATTTTCCTCTCTAATAGAAAAAGAAAGAGATAGATATAAGCAGATATTAATAGATTAAGGACCCGAGCTAACTTAAGCAGAGTCCTCTCTTATATTATACTAATATATATTAATGCCTTACTTATACTAATTAGTATTACTATTAGCTATTAATATAAGTCCTACGTCTAATAATATATAGATTAGCTAGACTAGGTTGCCTGTTTCTAAGCTAAGAAAGCTAATAGACCTCCTAGATATAAATAGACTCCTAGAGTATGCGGTTTTAACTATCTAGGAACTTGCGGCTATATCGACTATTCGGAGGAGCAATATCGAGACTAAGGAGGAACGGACTCCTATAGCCTATAGTTTTAATCCCTTAGAAACCTATCTTAATACTAGATAAAAATACCTATAAAATTAATACAAATCCTTATCGATAATAACTAGGATATTAGCAGAAATTACTATAAAAGGTAATTAATAATAACCCTAGAATACCGAGTTCGCTTAGGAGATTATATAGATTAACCTCTAGGATCTCGCAAGAAAGATAAAAGACGCCTTAATTAAACGAATCGAAAACTAGGATAAACCTATCCTAAATTTATATTAAGATCTAACTAATATTAAACTCTAGATCTTATATTTTATAAAATTATCTAGGAGCTCTAGCACTTTTCTCCTTAAGGATTTTTAGGATGCCTTCGAAGGCTAGGACGAAAATATCTAGGAATTAGCAGATCCTAGAGTAACGAAATTGCTAAAAAGTTTCCTTAAAGGCAGAGGATTCTTTCTAGGACCTAGGAACGCAAAAATAAGACCCCTTTTTATACGGATCCTAAACTAGGAACGACTTAAGCAATAGCTACTTTTAATATATTAATAAGCGTAATTCGAAGAAGGCACCCGACTGCCTTACTATGCCCTTTTATAGGGGATATAATAACCTCTAACTAGAAACTTACCGAATTTAAATCTATCCCTATTGCTAACTAGAAGGCGAATACTACTAATTCGGAACCCTTTACTACTGCGTCTAAGAGAACCTTTACCTATTCCCTAAATAAACCCCTAAATAACTTAATCTATAGAACCTATAATAGATAAAGATATTCCCTAAGGACGAACTTAATACCTAATATTATATTAATTCTAAAACCTACCTATATAAGATACTGCCCTTCTAGAACCTAACTAAAACGATATAAGAACTCTATAGGAAATCGCTTCGAGTTCGATCTAACTTCGGGAAAAGTCTAAATTAATCCTATTTAAATTTTATATTAAGTTACCCTTAAAATCGACTCCTAACTTGCCTATTAATAATAATATTATAACTAAATTTACTAAAGTCTAGGATAAAATAAAGAACTTTATAGGGAAACTATATAATTTGCTTAACGATATTATCCGTTTGTTTTTTAATATTTGTTTTTCCTTAAAAATTGCCCCTAGATATTTTTATTTAATTTTCCCTTGTATTTAGACTAGTCGCGCATAGCAGTACTTTATAGATTATATTAGATAGCATAATACCTTTAAGACGCAATATAACTAACTTAAGAAGCACTTCGAGTTAGATATTAATTACGTATACTATTTTACTAACTAGATATCGACTATATTTTAATCTGTTCGCAGGACGAATTCGGAACTATCCCTATACAAAGTTTTCTAGAAATTATTCGATAAACTAGAGTTATATTAATAAGCCCTCGGAAAGGGATATAAAGGAGATACTCCCTTGCGCATAATACTTATTAATGCATACTAAGGAGTACTAGAACTTAAATTTACGCTATTCCGACTAGCTAAAGATATCGAGAACTTATAAGCAGATTTGTAATCCGTACTAGAAATATCGATTGCAAAAAATAAAGCCGAATAGATATTATAATAGAGCGCAATTTATTATCTAGACTATAGATATTAGAATAATATATAAAATCGGTTAGAAGATAGTTTAAGAATAACCCGAGTCTAATCCGATTTTAGACTAAATAAGAACTAGACTCGGAAGTATTTTATATATAGCAAGGTTAGTTGCTAGTCGACTAAATACCCGCCTAAAGAATAAAAGCAGGCAAAGACCTTATATATAGCATACTACGAATTTTTAGATAACGGCCCTTAGGATTTCGCGGCCTATATTACGGCATTCGAAGGACTTAAGATATATAATAAAGAATAGTACGCGATTAATAATAACCCTAAGGATATCTTAAGGCAATAGGAAGCCTCTTAGTTTCTTTCTACGTTAGTATTTATGTACCTTCTTACTAGATACGACCCGAAGTTAGACGTAATAGAACCCGTACTAGCTTTGCAATTTCTTCTCGAGGATTAATATTCCTAATAGTCTTTTTAGGGAATTATAATTAATACTAGTACTATATAGATTTCGACTGCTAGACGAAATTAGGTTAAAGCCCTATAGAAAACAATACTATATCTTATAGTTAATAAAGTATCTGCTAGCACTAATTCTATTAAATTCGGCAAAGGATAAAGCGTACTTATACTTAGCGATATAACTATTAAAACTCCGTTTAGCAATATTATTTTTTACGTTCTTACTTCGCCTACCCCTTTTCTTCTTTCTTTAGTAGATATAGATCGCTTAAAGATTTTCTTCTAGAATATAATAAACGAGCTTATTAGCTAGGATAAAACGCTGCTAGTCGTTCGCAAATAGGGATACCCTTAGTTCTTCCTTTAACCTAAAGACGCTGCGATTTTATTCCTAACTAAATCTAAAATTAGGACAATCTACCGCCGATTTAGATACCCTATAGCATAACGGTTATACTAACTTCTATCTAGAGCTAGATATAAAATACCTATAACTACTCTCGAGAGCATTTCGAAGTTCTGCTAATATTATTAGTTATATAGCAAGGCACCTAGCCGATTTAAGTTTACGCTTTTGTAAAGGACTGGGTCTTTAACCCAGTTATGTCTATATAGGGGGATTATAGGTACGCGATAGGTAGACCCTCTAGCTTAGCTGGGATAGGATAGGCTCGTATTAGTACGGGCTTATTACCGACAGCCGACCTCGAGAGGTATATAGCTAGCTGGCGGGGAGCTTCTCTCCTTTCCTCTCTCTCTCTTCTCGGTAGTTCTATTTATTACTCCTCTTTAGTTCGACTTAGTATCGTCTCTTTATCGATTCCTTTATATTAAATAGAACTCCTTTCCGTTTATAACTATAACGCGGAAAGTATAACCTCGGAACGCCGTTAAATTTTGCCTACCCCTAACGCGTTAGATTCCCGCTCTAGACTTCTAATATAGCTAGTATCTCTTCGGGCGAAGTTTGCTATTAATAGAGTTGCAATTAGGGATAGTCGCTCCTAGTTCTTCTACGTTTATTTACGACTTAGCACCTTCTAGTAAAGTTTCCTTCTATACGTATTACGTATTAATAATTTTGCTAATTAGCCTAAATCCTTCCTAGTATATATTAATAAGACTCTTGGCGAATCCTATAAGGAGTAATACGCAGGTCTTTCTTTAGTTACCTTATTATAGGAGACGTTAGAGTCCTTTAGCGCGTACGTTACGCAATAGGAATATATTCTCTTCGAGGCCGGATATTAATACTAGTCCGACTATGCTAAGATTATCCTATTAGCTTCTAGTCTCCGCTACGAGCCTAAGAAGCAACTAGATCGAGAGATAATATAGCCTATAATGTATTAAGCTTTTGCGTTACTCTTAAGGAGCTTTAATAGTATATTTAACTCTAGGGATATATCTTAGGTAATATTTAATCTTCCGCCTTATACTATAGCTAACCCGATAGATATTAGTTCTATTAAATCCAGCGCCTCTAGCGCGCCCTAGCGCAAGCGTTACTATAAATGCAACTAAGTCGGTTACTTCTAACGTAACTGCCCTTAGCTATGCGCATAATCTCGGATTGCTAGGTTAATATTAGTTTCTAGGCTAGCGGAAAGAACTAGGGGCGAGGCAGAGATTTTTAACTAGGGCGATAAGGCATAAGGGATTTATAGATTAGCCGTAAGGGTTATAGTCTAGGATAGGCTAGGCGATTAGTCGCACGCATCCTGTCTCCGTCTTATATGCGTTAATTTATTATTAGCGCGCGAGGCGGGGCGGGGCGGTACGTACTATCGCTAATCGCGCTAGGCTAGGAAAACGACCCTTGCGACTAGGCGACGAAGCGTGCACTCTAGGCTAGGTTAGTCGATGCTACAAGGGGCCCCTCTAAGGCTACCCCGCTCCGATAGGACCCCCTCGAGGCATGCGCTAGTTATATAGGATTTCTTCTATTACTAGTCGGGTAGCTGCTTTCCTGCCTTAATATAGGCGATATAACTCCGCATCCTACGGACTCCCCCTCTCTAGGAGGGACTGGCTAGCACTATTAGCCGCTTGCGGCAAGCCTTTATAGTTTATATATAGCTTCGCGCTAGCGTAACGCATAGCTATCGTGGCGTTTACTGCACGGCATCGACTAGCTTGCGCTTCTTATCTCCTCTAGGGACAGAGGGTATATAAAGGACTAGGTCTTTAACCTAGTTATATCTATATAGGGGGATTATAGGTACGCGATAGGTAGACCCTCTAGCTTAGCTAGGATAGGATAGGCTCGTATTAGTACGGGCTTATTACCGATAGCCGACCTCGAGAGGTATATAGCTAGCTAGCGGGGAGCTTCTCTCCTTTCCTCTCTCTCTCTTCTCGGTAGTTCTATTTATTACTCCTCTTTAGTTCGACTTAGTATCGTCTCTTTGTCGATTCCTTTACAGCTTTATAATAATAAAGAGTTTAATTTCGAAATTATTATAGACGTTATATACCTAAGTAGAAAACTAGTTCTTTACGTTATCGACGCTATAATATCTTTTTAAGCCGCCCGATTCCTGCGTTTAATATCGATAAAAGATACCTAGGAAGCGTTAAGGACGATATAGATCGATACGTACTTAGGACCCCCGGATTCGCTCTAATATAATATAGGTACGAACTTTTTATCTAAGGAATTCTAGAATAAATTAAGATAAATAGGAATTACCTGCTAGCAAGTACTAGTAAAAGCGTATTAGTCCGTAGGGAAGGTTAAAAGATACTATACTCCCCTCCGCCAGGTATATAAGATCCTTAGTACTAAAATCGGAGCAATAATAGGAAGAGATTCTATTCTCTAAATAGCAGTTAAAGCTATAAATAATACTACTAGCCCGGATAGTTTAGTTCTAACTCTGCTTATTTTTAGTGCATATCTAAGGATTACTTAGGATTCTCTACCCTCGAAAACTACTCGAGAACGGGCCGAAGCTATTTAGAAAGCGATAACGAGTCTTCGAGAAATTATAGCATCTCGATAACTAAAAGAGGCGCTATTTACTAGGAATAGCCCTAATATAATAACGCTTTTTTAACTCCTATTATAAAGCTAGGTTAAGGTTTAGAGAGAAAAGGACGGCTAGACTAGTCCTTTTACCCTCGAGGCTATTAATAGCTACGACGTTATAATTCGGTCCCCGACTAGTCTCTAGGTCTTTCGGTTAATATATATGCAACCTTACTTTTTAGATAACCCCTAACTAAAGGATGCCTAGGAACAGGATAAAAATAACCTAAAACCTGCCTAAAAATAGACCTAGTTCTTATAGCGTTTAGAGGTTTAACTGCTACGATTACCGATAACCTTAACCTAATTTATATCTAAGAAAGAATAGGATAACTTCGCGCTCTCTCTTCGTTTCCGCATAGAAAGCAGGATTATAACCCCTAGACCCCTGTTTAAAGCATTAGACTAAAAGGAGATTATAGACCTTATAAGCTGCGGTATTTTCTCTTTCGAACAGTTTAATCCCGCCTAGTATAAAGGAGTTCGGATTTTTCGTGCCTAACTTATCCGCGAAGTTAAGGATAAAACAACTAATTACCCGTACGAAAAATTACGACTAATTATTACGGGATATAATAATAATAGAAAGAAGGAGATCCTAACCTAGTCTCCTACGATCTAAAAGGTTAGCTAACGATTGCTTTTAGCTCTAGCTCCTACGTATATCGCTTAGGGGATAAAGTTATACCTTTGCAATATTACCTAGGCCTACCCGTAATCCTAATCGATACTCGAACGAATAATCCTTATAAGCCTTCCGAAAGAACTCTAGGATAAGTACCCTCCTTAGACGATTATCCGTATTATTAAGCCGTTATATAGTATTACAGAATCCGGAGTTTATTAGTTTTAGACCTATTTTAAGTACTATATTTAACGGCTTTATATGCAACCCTCTACGTTCGATAACTGCCTTCTCCTATTATATTCTAGCTATACTTATTTTAGTCTTATTAGGATGCAAACCAATAATACGATTATTCTCGGTACCGATTCTTTCTATAAGCGTAAGGAGGCTAAGCTAAATTCCGCCCGAATTCGCTCTAAACCCTAGGTAAACTTAACCCCTAGTAGCGTAACGGATTTTAATAGTTCCCGGCTATATCTTATATCGAATTTGCTAGCAATTCGATAAAAAGGCTAGGCTGCTAAGATTAAAGTTATTAATTATTCCTAGCCTGATTTTGCTTAAAGCTACCTCGAATAACGTGCGCAAGGAGGCTATATTGCATCTATTTGCTAACTAGAGGCTGCGTTCGACTTATCTATTGCCGCAAGGCAATACTAACCTTCTAAGGAAGACTGCTAGAGGATTAATAAGCGGCTGCAATAGCAGAAGGATAATTAGCAGCGTAGATTAATATATATCCTACTTAACCTTTCGGTACTTAAATTATTTATTTTTACGGACGGATTACTTGCAAATAATAACGACTTATCCTCGCAAATTAGATACGTTATTATCCTAGGCAACGAAAACAGGATAGCAAATAAATTCGTTATAAAAGGAAACGTTATCTATTAGAGTTCTACGAAATATAAGAGGATTACCTAGAGTATCCTCGCCTCGGAAATATATAGTATATTATTAGGATTTAATATTAGAATCTCCCTAGCAACTACTCTAAATCGTATTATAGCCGAGCTAGGATTAGCCCGAGTTCCTATCGTATTATATACGGATTCTTTCTCGCTTTACGAGTACCTTATTAAGCTTAGAACAACGAAAGAAAAACGACTTATAATCGATATTATATCTATCCGAGAGTTATATAAGGGGCGAGAGATTAATAAAATCTAATAGATTGCGGGAAAGGATAATCCTACGGATACTATAATAAAAGCGACCCTAAATAAGACGCTAGAATATCTTATAGATACAAATAAGGCTACTATCTTGCTAGAGGGATTTATAACGAGGAAGGAGGTAAACTAGCATAATATTAGTTCGAATCCGAATAAGATTCGATCTAATAAAGAAAGAACTGCTAGTATATATTCGCCAGAACTAGGGACGCAACTACGGAATGCGGAACAACCTGTTTCCGCATAAGCCCCTTTCTCCTAACTAACTCGGCAATAGTTATAGTTATAATACACGCAAACCCCTTTCTGCTAGATATTCTATATTATCCCTATCGTAGTGCATATTACCCCTTTCCGTATAAGTATTGTGCCCCTTTAGATAGGAGATAGGAGCATAATAGGGGCAGTATAGAAGAGGAAGTAGATTACCCCTAAACTTAGTACGAGGAGCATACGATATTAGGATAAGTTTATGCTAAGATCGTAGCGATAATAGTTTAAAGGAGAAAGGGGGCGGCTATATATTTAGATTATACGGAGTTTAGGATAATTATATATTACCTCTAGTTTAACCTAGATGCCTTTAAGAATTTATATATATATCGTCTTCCTCTCTAATAGAAGAAGAAAGAGATAGATATAAGCAGATATTAATAGATTAAGGACCCGAGCTAACTTAAGCAGAGTCCTCTCTTATATTATACTAACATATATTAATGCCCTACCTACACCGACCTTAAGTAGCGCAAAGACTAACCTAGCTATATAGATAGATATTAAATAACGGGATAAGTTAATAAAAAAGGATAATTACTACTACTAGATCCTATAGAAATAGTAGTAGAATAATAACCTTATATTCCCTACTAGCCTAAAAATAAAGTGCCTAGCTAATAACCCTAACCTAACCTTAACTAATAATACTAATACTGCTTTAGATAATAAACTCCTCTAGGTATAATTAATCGGATCTTTTTAAGCCGACTTATAATAAGCTTATTAGGAGGACCTTGCTCCTCTAATACTAACTATTCCTATCCCTCTTAAGCTAGATACTATGCCTGCTAGAAGAGAAATCGCCTAACTCGCCCCTGCTAGCATTGTATACGCAGGATAAAAGATTCCTTTTCCTGCTAGAGAAAACCTAGACTATATTACCCTAGTATATAGTCTAATTCCCCTAGCCCTTATATACTTAGAAGGTTTCTTTAGCAAGAAAAAGGCTTATATACTTGCTAGCCCTTGCTTAGGTTATAATATTATACTTAAGCTCGAGAAACCTCTAACCCCTGCTAGCCTACTAGAATACTAAATACTAGTAAAGTATTTCTTACTAGAAAAAGAAATAGTTAACTACCTCCTCTCTATTAGGTTTATTAAACTAGACGCTAGCCTATACGTTATACTTATACTATTTGCCCTAAAGCTATACTTAATAGCATATAGGTTTTATATTAACTACTACTAAATAAACGATTATTTAAAGAGCTAGATTTTACTAGCCCTTTTTTTTAATAGTACTATATTTAACTACTAAATAGCTTAGCGCTTCTCTAAGATTAATATTATCTAGGCTTTCTATTATTTCTATCTTAATCCTAACTCTAAGTACTTAATAGCCTTTTATATAAGGTTTAGTATATTCTGCTAGAAAGTCCTTCCCTTTAGTCTAAAAGTTAAGCCTGCTTAGTTCTAGAACTTTATTAATGCCTAGCTTTATAACCTTCTAGACTAATATACTAGCGCGTATACTAATAATATCTTAATTTACTTAAATAATAATAGCAAGAAGACTTACTAGGAGGAATACTATAAAGTTATCTAGCGCTTTTACTAGGCAAACTTATAAAGAGATATTAAGAAGTCGCGTTTTAATATTATAAAAGTTAACTACTTAGGAGTTATGCTCTAGGCTAGTATAGGAATTAGTATTAATCCCTATAAGACTTAGGCAATTACTAACTAGAAGTTTAAAAACCTTTATAATAGAAAGGCTATACGTTTTTTTCTTAGCTTATATAATTTTATCCGGATTTTCTATTACTATATTAGCAAGGCTACTAAACCCTTTAACTATCTGCTTAAGAAGGATAGCGACTTTTCTCTTAGACCTAAATAATATAATGCTTTTGCTAAGATAAAATAGCTCGCTACTAAAGCACTTATTTTTGCCTTTTTCTAGCCTAAACTATTAACCTGCTTTAAGACTAACGCCTCTTATAATACTATTACTAGAGTCCTATAGTAGTAATAGCCTAATAGCTCGACTTAGAAGCCTACTAGATTCTTTTCTAAGATAATAACCCTTGCTAAATAAGCCTACTTAATTTAAAACCGCGAGTTCCTTGCTATTATATAGAGCCTTAAATACTTTTACTTAGAATTGCTAGGCTAGAAGTTCGATATAATTATAGACTATAAGGCCCTAGTGCATTTTGCTATAAAAAAACTCCTTTCTATTAAATAGGTCTGCTAGTTTGACTTTCTAGCTTAATTTAATATACGCTTCCTCTACTGCCCTAGCCGCTTAAATATAATCGCTAACGCTTTATCTCGGAAGACTGCTAAGCTGCTAATAAGTGTTACGCGCTGTACACACTAACTCTTAGGCCACGTATCTATAAGACTAATTAAAAGGGCACGAACTATTTAATTAAAGCCCTAATAGACCCTGGGTTACGTGTAGCAGTGTATATAGCCGTCCTTAGTGCGCATAGCTTTATACCCCCTTTTTCCTCTTTTCTCTTTATTTTAGAATCTTTATTTATAGTGCCTATAATATATTTACTTATTATTTTAAGGCCGTTATACTATTCTAAGATTAATATATCGCTAATAAGCGGTTTATAAATACGTACTAACCTTATATCCTATACAAAGATGCAAAACACCTATATAATACGACTACGACTTCTTATTGCTAAAATAAGCAGCTAAGACCCTAGAAGACTCCCGGACCTATTAAACTATTTAATTAGGCTCTAAGGAATAAGACCTAAGACTTAAACCCGCTTCCTAATATATATCTAGAAGCTAAAACTAGACCTTTCCTTAATACTCTGCAAAATTAGCCTCGAGAGAATTAGAATATAACCCCTAAGACTAAGATTATAATATTAAAGACGAAGACTATTTAATTATAGCTTCTTCCTTAATAACCCCGACTAACTAGGACCTATAGTCCTAGTTAGCGGCTTTTTAATAGTAGATTGCTAACTTATAGAGCTAATAAACCCTTAAACCCGCCTGCTATAAAGAAGCCTCGATAGCTTTTACGGATTAATCTACTGCTTTTATCCCCTCTAGAAAAGCCGTATAGCCTATCTTTGCTACTATTAGATAGCCGAACCTAGCTTACTTTAACTCGGCTAAGATTTGCTATAAGGATATTAGAATATTCTCTAGAAAAAAGGGCAAGTTTAGCGCTTTTTTAACTAACCTAAAAAATAAGATAAGGACTAATAAGGCTACCTTTTAGGATAAGGAAGATAGGATAGGCTTTTTATTTCGCTCTTTTAATAGCAAAGCCTATAAGACCCTCGAGACCTAGTATAACTTAATAAAATAACCCTTCTCTAGACTAGTAGAGATAATTTAGTATCTCGAGTCCGCCTATAATAATCCTAATAAGTTCGTAGAAGCTACTAAATGCCTCTGCTATCTAAACTTCTCTATCTCTAGCAAGTAGGAGATCTAGGAATTTATTGCAGAATTCGATAACCTAGCTGCTAAGACCTATATACTATTTAATTAAATAAAGTATACGCTTTAGGACTACTTTCTAACTAACCTAGACTCTAGCCTATTAACTAAGACTAAGGATAATAACCTCTTTTATAAAGACTTTTATAGCTATATTAAGGACTTAGTCTACTGCTAAAAAAGAGATACTATTTAATAGGAGACTTAATAATTAAGTAGTTATACTCCCTACTATAAAGATAGGTTAGCAGGAGAAAATAAGAAAACCCTAATAATAATATTTAAGGAAAAAGGTAAGGCTTTTTCCGAGGATAAAAAAAAGGTCTACTAGGATAATAGTATATGCTTTATCTATAGAAAGAAGGGCTATATAGCTAAAGATTGCTCTAACTAAGCCTAGATCTTAGGCATAAAGAGGACGCTAATACTGCTAAAGACTGCCTTTAAAGACTCAGATTCGGGAAAAAAGTAAGACTATTATAAGGCTCTTTAATAGTCCTAAAGGTCTTATATATAGAAAGGAAGGTAGGAGAGTTATTTACTATTAATAGTTAAGTTTAAATTAATAGAATCGCTCTTTAAGCCTTATTTCTCTATAATACTAAAGCAAATGCCCGCTTTTTTATTAATTGCTAATTTGCTAAGCAGGCTATTAAACGCCTTAATACTAAACTCGTCCTAGTTAGTCTAGTCCCCCTAGTTGATTTCTAAGGCTATTTAGCTAGTCTAATATATAAGCAGTTAATTATAACCCTTATAATTAATAGCTAGTCCTTTCCCTAGAAGACTTTCTAAGTTACTAACTATACCTAGGATTTCTTTATTAGTCTATACTAGCTAGCTAAAAAGAAACTACTACTCGACTATACTGCTCGAAAGCTTATCTAGCCTAATAACCTCCCTGCCCTTGCTAAGTACTCCCTCTTAATCCTTCTGCTTAAAACGCCTTTATTTAATAGGCAGATCGACCTAGCTATTTAGGCTAATATAGAATACTAGAACTAATTAATTAAAATAGACGAAAAGAAGTATAGGATCCTCTAACGCTTATAGAAAAATAATAATTTTATATAGCCCGCGAAGAAAAAGAAGCTAGCTTAGATCCCGACTTAGACTAAGACCCCTAACCCGACTAACCCCTAGGAAAACGACTAGGACTACTAAGACTAATTAATCTAAGCAGTCTAAGAGGATCCCTAATAGGCACAATAGAAGGAATTAACTCCTTTAATGCTAACTTAGCCTATACTCTTAGAAGATAACCCCGACTTGCTTAAGGTCTCGATTGCAAAGCTTAGTCCTACGAGTTATATATATTAAGGCTAAAAGATCCTATTCCTAGTAGGAGAAGACCCTAATTATATTGCCCTAGTCTATAGCCTAATTCCGCAGCCCTTTGCGTATATAGAAGGCTTCTTTAGCAAAAAAAAAGCATATACTCTTACGAGTCCCTATCCTAGTTATAATATTATACTAGAACTTAAGAAACCCCTTTACCTAGCTAGTCCCTTATTTTATTATACTCTAATTAAATACTTACTATTAGAGAAAGAGACTATAGACTACTTGCTTAAGATAGGTTTTATTAAGCCTAATGCTAGCCTGTATACTGCCTCTATCCTATTTACGCTAAAGCTATACTCTATAGCTAGACGTTTCTATATCGACTACTAATAAATAAATAACTACTTAAAAAGTCGTATTTTACCTGCCCCTTTTCTTAATAGTACTGCTTTTAACTATTAATTTGCAAAACGCTTTTCTAAAATTAACGTTATCTAGGTATTCTACTATCTCCGTCTCGACCTGGCCTCTAAATACCTAATAGTATTCCGTACTAGGTTTAGTATATTCTATTAGTTAGTCCTTTTATTTAGATTAAAAGTTAGCCCTGCTTAGTTCTAGAACTTTATTAATACCTAACTCTATAACCTTTTCAATTAATATACTAGTATATACGCAGATAACGTCCTAATCTATATAAATAATAATAATAAGGAAGACTATTAGACCGAATACTATAAGGTTATCTAGCGCCTTTATTAGGCTAATTTGCAGGGTAATATTAAGAAATCCTAGTTTAATATTACTAAGGTTAACTACTTTAGCGTAATACTATACGCTAGCATAGGACTTAGTATTAACCCCTATAAGGTATAAGCTATTATAGATTAGAAGTTTAAAGACTTTAGAGACTATAAAGCTATACGCTCTTTTATAAGTCTTTGCAACTTTATCCGGATCTTCTGCTATTACGCTAGCGCGACTGCTAAACCCTTAAACTAACTACTTAAGAAGAATACGCTTTTTAAACTTAGACTAGAATAGCGTAAAGCATTTAATTAAATAAAGAAGCTTATAACTAAAGCTTCTATTCTTGCCTTTTTCTATCCTAAACTACTAACCCGATTTAAAACTAATGCCTCCTAGAATACAACTACTAGTATATTATAGTAATAATAGACTAACTCGACCTAGAAGCCTATAGGCTTTTTTTCTAAGACTATATCCCCTATTAAACGCGCTTATCTAATCTAAGACTATAAGCTCCTTACTATTATCTAGAGCCTTAAATACTTCTACCTAGAACTCCTTAGTTAGAAATTTAATATTATTATAGATTATAAAGCCCTAATATATTTCTCGATAAAAAGGCTGCTTTCGATCTAATAAGTCCGTTAGTCTAACTTCTTAGCTTAATTCGATATTCGTTTCTTCTACTACCCTAGCCGACTAAATATAGCTACTAATGCTCTTTTACGTAAGATAGTCGAACTCCCTATAGTTAAGGCTAGAGAGAAAGAAGAATAGATAAGCTAATTAATTAAGCTAGAGTCCCTTAGTTTTAATCTCCTAGAAATTACCCCTTTTATCGCCTCGATTCGTATACTTAATACTATAACCCCTTATAGTGCTAACCTTGCTACGCTTATCTAAAAAGAGAACGCAGTTTAGAAACTCGGCTACTATAGCAACTATTTAATTATCCTAAAATAGACTGCTAATAGATAAATATTCCTCTATATAGCCCTAATTTATAAGGCTTATAAACCTCCTATTTTTGCTTATAAAGGCTAAAATAAGATAATTAAGGTACTATAGTAGGACTACTACTAGCCTAGTATAAAGCAGGATGTTTAAAAGTATATCCGTAACTATTATAACTGCTAGAGAAATAAGACCCTGCGTAATAAGACCCCTAGCCTCTTATACCCTTTACTAGTACTAACTGCTATTTAGGAATAGGTTGCTTGCAATAAAAAGACTATGCCTAAGGATTGCTATAGATATAACTATATTTAGACCTTTATCTATAAGCTTAGCTAGATTATTGCTATATTGCTTAGCAGGAAAGATAATACTTTAGAGACTCTTGCTAGCTATTACTTCTAGCACTTATACTGCTTTTTTAGCCTGCTAACTGCTTAGATTATAGATAATGCTAGCCTTTTTATTTCTTTATTCCTGTAAAGAATTAACTAACTTACTAGTACGAAGTATTATTATAGTAGTGCCCTCTATCTATAGACCTAAGGCAGCGTTAAGGTTACTAACTAGTATTTAGATTAGAGGCTATGCTTTTATATTAATAAATATTAAGATAATTAGAGCGATTACTTACTAGCCCTAGACTTTGCGTATAACTCGTCCTAGTACGCCTCTATTAGTATAGCCCTACTAACTATAGCACTCGGCAAAGTAGTCTAGAACCCTTTCTCTCTGCCTTAATTAAATAGTTTTTTGACTCTTAATAACTCTATCGACCCTGCCTATATTATCTTACGCCTTATTACCTATATATAGAAAGTACAGCAATAGGCTTATAACGCTATAGCTCGGACTTAGGAATAGCAAAAGCAATAGGCTAATAAAAAAAAACGCCCTATAGACTTTACTATTAGTAATAGGGTCTTCCTATAACGAAAGGGATTTAGTATAATCGCCCTAATAACTCGCCTCGATACTTAGTAGTCTAGACCTTTTACAATTATAGCTAAAAAGGGTTTTAGCTATATTCTCGACCTGCTAGATAGCTATAAAATAACTAATTTATTCTATACTAACCGATTCTAAAAAGCCCTAGATAATCTATTGCCTAATTAAATAGTCCTTATATAATATGCGCTTGCGCGTATAGACGTCCAGGTAGACAAGAATAATAGGCTGGCTACTAGTCGTAAAGTATAGTTTAGCTGCTATAAATATTATAAGCATAAATAAGGGTCTTTTAAGAATAAATATCGTATAATTAAAAGAGACTGTCTTTCTATCTAGGGAATATTTAGGGATATAAGTATCCTAAGTAAAGAATATTTGTTTACGGAAATCTCCTAGCGCGTATACTAGTACAGATTTTATAAGAGGTTTCTAGAGGGGATTTCCTAGAGATTTCCGGAGGGGATTTCCTAGAGATTTCTAGAGGGGATTTTCTAGAGATTTCCGGAGGGGATTTCCTAGTAATTTCCGGAGGGGATTTCCTAGAGATTTCCCGAGAGGATTTCCTAGTAATTTCCTAAGAGGATTTCCTAGTAATTTCCCGAGAAGATTTCCTAGTAATTTCCTAAGAGGATTTCCTAGAGATAAGATTAAATAATTATTAGAAAGGAAGAATAAGAGAATTATATAGGATTAGACTAAGTATAGCTTATCCCGTATTAATCTCCCTAGGGCGAAAGAGAAGCTAATATCCCTATTAGTAAAAAGGCATAGTTAAGTATAAATAATAAGGGCGGGTTATATTTATTAGGGATATTAAGTTGCACTCGAAGGCTTTTCTAAATTATAACTCTAATATTCTTAACTCCGTAAATACTAAATTAAAAAGAAGAAAATATAAAATAGACGAGTTAAGTTATTAGGTAAAAGGAAATAATACGAGAAATATTAGATTCTTATGCTAAAATAAAGATAATAGCAAAAAAAAAAAAAAAAAAAAGAAGAGAAAAGAAAAAAGAAAATAAAAGCTAATTAAGTTTTATCGTTAATTTTAACGAAATTAAGGGGCTTTAAGTTCGATTTATAATAGGGCATTAGGTTCGGAATGCCCTTAAAGCTATATAGTTCTTTAGCGATATTAGTCGGCAGAGTCGTAATAAGGTAGAGGATATTATATAACGGAATACTACCCGGGTTTATATCTATTATCGTTCCCTCGATTAAACTACTTGCGTAAGAGACTAGATAATTAATAGCGACGGCGGGGATAGTATTAATAGTATTATTAGCCGGAGGGTTAGACTAAATATTAGCGCTAACGTAGGGGTTCTAGCTAGTGCTGTTTAAAAACGTAAGCAGCTTCTAGGTAGTTTTAAAAGCAGTACGTTTATTAGTAAATGCATTAACTTTAGCCGTTTCTTTTCGCAGAGTATTTAGGCTAGAATAATCTTGCAAAACGTAAATTAAAAGGAGAAATATAACGACCTAGTCGGAATTAATGCCTAGCATTTTAGCTATATAGGAAAGGGATAGTTTTTTATTAATTTAAGAGAGAACTTCCCTAATTATTATAGCCTATATAAAAGCAATATTAGGGTTAGTAAAAACTATAGCCTAGTTGCCGCTATATATAACGAAGCAGTCGTCTAAATATTTAATAACTATAACTAGGGCGATATAGTAATATATAAGCATTTAAGGTTTAACGCTATTATTAGAATCGTTATTAATAACCTTCTAAAATCGTTTAGCTAAGGAGGATTAATATAATAGAGTCGCTAGTATAATAGCAGGGCATTATCGCTTAGGGGTGCTTAGAATAGGAGTAGGTATAGGAGTAGATATAGTAGAATAATAGGCTAGGGTGCGTCTAAATAAAGGTAGTGCATTTAAAGTAGTTATTTCTTTCTCTATAGCTTCGAGAGCTATCTTCTTTATTCTTCTAAGGCAGTCCTAGTAGTTTAGAATATCTAAAACTTTCTTAATTTTATTAAGTTCTGCTAAATCCTAAGTAATCTCCCCTAATACTAAGCCCTTAATATAATCCTTAGCTACTTCTAGGAGCGCGTATGCGCTATAGAAGTTATAGCCTAGTTAGTTAGAAATAGGGAAGATATTGCTATTAATATTATTTAGAGAGGATGGCAACGTAGGTCGGCCTCGCTACGGGGGCAATAGGGTAGATAGGGCCATAGGAGTCGCCGCAGATTAACGCGTTTAGCGATAGGAAGAGGGATTCGTAGGCATATTATTATTATTAGATAATAGTTTAGAGTCTTTAGAGTCGGAATCGTAGTTATCTAGGAGTCTTTCTCTATTAGCGTTATCTACGAGCTTCTAATCGACTTAATATATATAGCCGTCTAACTAGCTAAAGGAAAGATTAAAACCTTCCAAACGCAAGGCTTATTTCTAAAAGGTAAAAAGGGTTTTATTAGCTTGCTTCTAACTATTAAACTTAGTATTAGAGGATTTAAATAATGCCTAAAGCTTTAAAAGATTTCTAAATAGCTAGATAGCCTATTAGAAACCTTTAAACGTAACTTCTAGTAGGGAACGAATAAGCTTTTTATAGAAATCCCTTTAGTAGTCCTTATCTCTTAATTTAAAGACGTTAGAGCAAAGTAGGATTATAGGGAAAGGACTTATAAATAAAAAGGATAGAAAGTTATAATATAGTATACAAACGAAAAGGAGGGTATAGTAGAAAGCAAAGAAAAGGTCGGAGGGGGAAAATAAACGGAAGCGCATAGTAGTAGAAGCGTAGAGAAGGGTAAGGAAGACTACGCGTATAATATAGTAGGTAATAAGATATTCGCGACGCGTTACTAGGTAACGCGGTTTGTTTTTTTACCTAGCTCTTTAACCCTATATTTACGAAGATTTTTCTCTCTTTTTCGTTATGTTTTCTCTAAATAGGATTAAAGCTCGGTTCTAGATTTCTTAAACTCGTCGATTATATTAGATTGCTAGAAGTCTTAGAAAGCAACCTATTAATTATAACTACTAGGGTATCCTTTTTAATAGACTAAGTATTTAGTTCTTGCTATTCCCTTGCTGCGCTTAATTTTGCGAATATTAAGAATCCGATTAACTTTATAATTTTCCGTATTAGGTTCTAGTCCTAGTTATTCGGCGGGAGCTTTAGCGGGTTAAAGTTAAATAATAAATACTATAGGATAAATATTAAGCGATTTATCGAGGTTAAGTCGATAAGCAAGGTGTTTAATGCGTTTAATAATATAAAAAAGGCTAGTTTATTATTTAGCGAGCTTAGCAATGCGTCTATTAGCAACCTAATATCCTTTGCTAAGTTTAAGCTAGACCTAATCGTTAGGTTTAAACTCGAGTTTACGATATTTCTTATCGTAACGACGTTTTATAGCGGCTTAAGCGCAAGCAATAGAGATTATTGCCTTATTTTTAAAAGCGTCCCTTGATTTCGGGGAGGCTTAGTCTCTAAGGTATCGAAGACTATTATCTATACGAAACCCGGTTAATAATTTACTAGGGGATGCTCCGATAGTTAAAGAAAAGGAATTATTAAGAGAGAATTAAAGGGAAAGTAAAGCGTTAGTCTATCTCTTAGTCGGGAAATTAGCTGCGAAGAATCTTAAGGCAATTTTAATAGTCTAATTTTATTATTCGGATAGTCTATTAGTCTATAGATAATAGGCTATTAATATAAGGAGTTTAGTCCTAAAGGCTAACTAGAGTAATTTCTAGAATTCCGAAATAAATTTAAGGTCTCGATCTAAAATAATTTAATAA
Source organism: Ophiocordyceps polyrhachis-furcata BCC 54312 (assembly GCA_001633055.2). Lineage (NCBI taxonomy): Eukaryota > Fungi > Ascomycota > Sordariomycetes > Hypocreales > Ophiocordycipitaceae > Ophiocordyceps > Ophiocordyceps polyrhachis-furcata. Next base: position 244,362 of record LKCN02000005.1, on the reverse strand, counting down.
GGCAATCCCTAATTATAACGGATAAGTTTAAAATATAACCTCTAAGCCTATTCTTTAGCTATAAAGCATTCGTATCCGGGAATAAGGATGCATATTTTAGAGAATTTATTAGTAACCGTAAGGAGGGAATTATAAAACTTCCCTTCTAGTTCGGCCTAAGGGGAATTTTCCGAGGAGACTATAGGAAGTCTAGTAATAAAATCCATAGCAATAGTATAAAATAGTATAGCTAGGGAACAAATCGGAACTATTTTACCTAGAGGGAGTTGCTAGTCGGTCTAATTGCGTTTATAGGTATTATAACCGTTAATAAATTAGTTAATTCTCCTTTTTAAACAGGTAACTACAAAACTAGAGGAGAGTTCGGCCTATATTTAGCGTTAGCTAGTATAAAATTTCCGGAGATAATATTCGGAAATTAGTTTATTAGCGCAGTTTTCCGGAATATAGAGTCTTTTTTAGCTATCCGCGTCTTCGAGAAATAATAGACTATAAGATTAGGTAAAAGCAAGTCCTTCCTTAGTATTATTATTGCTAAGTTATTTAAGGATCTAACCCTATTAAGGGTCTTATCGATATCTACTAGTAATTTATTATCGGAATTCGTTACTTATAATAGCTTCCGACGCAATTAAAACGTAGTCGGTATTAATATTATCTTCCTAGATATCTTCTAACTCTCTATTACTTTTTTCTAGGGCAGCTTTTAATAGCAGTCGGGAGAGTAAATCGGCTAGGATATTAAAAGCGCTAGGAATATAACGAACTTCTAAGGGGTATTAGCTTAAGTATTAGGATGCAATAATAAGAAGATTATTGCTCCTTATGCTAGTTATAAAAGGGGAAGTTTGCTTAATAATAGCGGAAATAGCTATATAGTTAGTAAAAACAATAATCTTAGGTTTCTATATACTAATTAAGTATATTCGCAGTTTCCTATAAGTCTAGATAAGGCAAGCGATCTCGAGCTTAGTTAGCTAGTATCTTAATTTAGCAGGTTTAAGAGATCGACTAAGGTAAAAGATAGGCCGGATCGATTGCCTAGGCAGAGCTAAGGTCGGTTTCTAAGATTCTTCGTTATTAAGATAAAATAAGCATATAGCGAAACTATTCTCTTAGGATATATTAATTTATAGGAAGAGCTATCGATTAGGGAAGAATTAACTTAGAGTAGCGTTACTATAGAGGGCATTTATTATATTATAAAAAGCATCCTTCTCTTCCTAAGTTAGGATAATCTTTAAATAGGAAGTAAAGGTATTCCTTTTTAGACTAGTAATAAGGGTATTAGATTCTTATCCTTTACGGAATATAAGTATTTTGCGTTTCTATAGTAGTTCGATCCGTTATGCAAAGCGGGGAATAAGGTATTATATCTATCTAACGAGTCTAATCTACTGCTTAAAGCGCTATAATATGCTTAGAAACTTAATATTACGCAATGCTTTAACGCAAGATTGCGTATTTATAAGGAAAAAGCCGTTAATATAATACCCTAATATCTTAACTAAGGGGTAGGCTAAAAAGCTTTTTAGTGCTAATAAAGAAAGGTTTATACTAATAAAAAAGTTAAAAATAGCTAATAAATATTTAATATAATCTTCTAGAGTATCTAAAAAGATAATAATATTATTAATATATCCGGCTATATAATCTTTATAAGGGCGAAGAATATAATCGATAAAACGTTATGCATAAGCTAGCGAGTTTTTATACCCTATAAGAGCTATAGTAGCTTTTTTAAGTCTGTAGTAGGAAATAATCGTAAACTATTCTTAGTAATCTAGATAAACAAGGAATTAGTAAAAGAAACTTTAAGCGTTAATTGCTAAAATAATCTTTTTGCTAGCAAGCTTATAGATTATATCCTGCAGAATTAGCATTAGATAGGCATCTAGAACTGCAATACTATTTAAAGCTCGGAGATTATTTATAACTCGTAGTTTATTTTTGCGCTAGACTACGAAGCAAGGGCTAGCAAAAGGGGAAGCTTGCAAAGCCTATTCTATCTTGCCTTAGGAATGCATATTATTATATTTTTCGTTAAGAAAGTCCTAATCGGGTTTGTTTAAAGGATAAGGATATAAACCAAGTTTCTTTTTATACTAGTTATCGATAAGGGGAATTCGAAGGAAACGTTCCTTAGGGAGATTAATTAGCCCTATATCTTCCTATAATTTAGAGAGAGAGTTAACGAGTTATTTTACCTTAAATACCAGGTCGTAGTTAAGAGCATAAATCTTAACGCTATATTCCCCCTCGATTTCTAGGATATTAGGAACTTTAGAAATGCTAAAATAGTAAGGTTAACTAGGGTCTAGAATATTAATAGGAGGCATAGGGTCCTTTTAATCGTTATTTTAAAAGCTATTTAATAAGATATCTAGTTTAGAATATTTATTAAAAGTCGAGGTTAGTTGCTAAATATATTCTAGAACTAAGAAAGAAAAATTATTATTAAAATCGAGGATAACGCTAATTTTTTCCTTGCGTTTAAAGGAGATTAGGCAATTGCTAGAATTAAAAATAATAATATAAAAACAATTGCAAATAATCGAACTAGAGAGCGATAAAAAATTAGGAAAGAAAATAAGGTCGCAATTAATAGGCGGGTTATTTACTAAAGTTAGAATCGTTCCGGAAAAATAAAGTGCAATTATAGTAGGTAAAGCTGCTAATATATATTACTAGATTGCTAGTCCCTATTTAGTAGAATTATATTTAACTCGTAATCCGCTATAAAGCTCGATCCGAATTTCCTAATACGAGTTAAGGATATCGAGGCCATAGGGAATAGAGAAGTCCTATCCTAATAAGAGGCTGGCGGATAAGGATTTAATAACCTAAGCTCTAACTATAAACTTGCTAATATAGAATTTATTATTTATTTTGCTAGGAATATAAAGAGTAAAAGTAGCCTAACTAAGAGTTTTAGTTAAGCCTTTGCTAATACTATTTAAGTAATAGATAATATTATCGATTTTAATATCTTTAAATTAGTCGAGGAGATTATTTCTAATAGCTAATCTACTAGTACTAGTATTTATACAAACTTCTATAGTATCTAAAGGGCCGTATTTGCTATACGCTAAGATCCGAGCGTAGGTAAAACAGGAAGGTTAGTCTAGATAGGAATCCTTAGTCTAAGGGGATGCAGTAATAATAGGCAGGCTATCTAGAATACGGTGCGGATCTAAAGGTTTAGTTTTAAGCTATTTATAATCTAGAATAAAAAAGCATAAGTCGTCGGCTAGTTATTAGTTAGTATCGGATTCCTTAGAAGATAATTTATTAACGTTAGAGTATTATTCTAATGCTAAGAGAATTTAGTCCCTTATTTCCGAAGAGATAGTAAAGGAACCTTCTTCTATTAGATCTTAGGCAGCGAGATTATAAGCTAAGTTAATAATAATAGGGTTAGATTTAGAACTAGTATTATTATCCTTTTTTATAAAAAGGGGTTTATTATTAAAAGAGACCCTTTTATTAGAAAGAGGTCGATAGTTATCTGGGGTTTTTATTAAGGAGTCGCTAAAACGTTATTAATTTCCGGGATTTCCGGACTATAAAGGATTCGATTATTAAATTTAACTAACTATTAGCTTGTCCTAACGTCTAGAAGGTCGTCCTATAGATATATATTAGGCCGCGTTATTTTAGAGACGACCCTATATTCCGTAAGTAAGCTTAGTTTGCAAATTTAGGATTATTCTTTTGTATTTATAAGCCTATTTATTAAGGGCATTATTACCTATAGGCTAGCGGAAGGTTTCCTAGAGAAGAATATCTAAGCAAAAGAAGACTATTATTAAGATAGATTATTCGGGATATCGGGCAGCGCGGGCTATCCTTTTTATCTTAAAAACCTATAAACGGAAGTCTTTGCTAGCTAGAATATCTTAGGATATAAAGATCTTACGTTGCATAGCTTAAGCAGCGATATTAGATCGAATAGCAAAACGTTTCTAAAGAGTTATTACTTATCCTTTTATTCCTTATCTAGGCAAGGTAAGTTCTAAATAGGTACGAGAATTAAGATCTCTAGAGTACTATTCTATAGTATATCTATAAAGGAGAGAAAGGATTAGTCGAGCTAGTTTATCCGCGTATTTATTGCTTTAAGCAGCTATACGTTGCAAAGTATTAGTAAATCTATTAATACTATAGTAAACGATAGTTCGATTAGTTTCCTCGATCTAGTCGAATATAATATCGAAGGCACTAGCTAGTTTAAAGCGCCCGATATTTTTAGCTTAGAGGCGAACTTAACGGGAAATTAGCTTTTCTAAAGGGGCTCTCTAATTAGAATAAGGATTATCGTTAGGATAAGATCTGCTATATTTAGGAGGATTATTTAATATTTTCTAAAAAATAGTCCTAACTATTTCTGCTAGAACTTATTTATTAATAGGAGAAATAGAAGGATCTCGAATATTTCTAGTTAATAGTTCGGGGTATAGCGGTCTAGTTAAAAGACCTGCTTCCTAAGATACTTCTAGTTGCTTTCCTTTTTCTCTATTATTACTTATTTCTTTAAGGAAGAGTTAAATATTAGGGGGTTAATAATAAAAAGGGATATTAGGGAGAAAAGGGGTTCTATAGGGAGTATATCGAAATTAATTTACTCGGTCGAAGAGTTAATCTCTATTAGAAATAACGTCTAGGTTAGTAAGGAATATATTTATTGCCTTTAGAAGATCTAGTCTATTACAGTCGTCCTAGCAAGAGGAATATTATTATATAGGTCTTATTTCCCTGTATTTTAAGATAGGAAATAATCCTTTAAATAGGTATTATTTACCTGCCTTATAGTATAAGTTAAAAGCAAGTATTTCTTTAGCACGAGCTAAGTTTTCTTATTCGAGGATCTTAAGAAAGTAATCCGAAAAGGCGGATCGAATATTAGGCGTATAAATATAGGTATAGTAAAGTTTCCTTCCGAGCTAAATATCTATACTTATATAGCTATTAATAGATATATTTAGGTCCGACTTACTATCCTAATAGCTAGAGATTAGTAAGTAGGTAAACGTAACGTAGAATTGCTACTAGTTAATATACGCTTATATATATAGACGTCCAGGTAGATAAGAATAATAGGCTAGCTACTAGTCGTAAAGTATAGTTTAGCTGCTATAAATATTATAAGTATAAATAAGGGTTTTTTAAGAATAAATATTATATAATTAAAAAAGACTGTTTTTCTATCTAGGGAATATTTAGGGATATAAGTATCCTAAGTAAAGAATATTTATTTACGGAAATCTCCTAGTGTATATACTAGCAGAGATTTTATAGGAGGTTTCTAGAGGGGATTTCCTAGAGATTTCCGGAGGGGATTTCCTAGAGATTTCCGGAAGGGATTTCCTAGAGATTTCTAGAGGGGATTTCCTAGAGATTTCCGGAAGGGATTTCCTAGTAATTTCCGGAGGGGATTTCCTAGAGATTTCCCGAGAGGATTTCCTAGTAATTTCCCGAGAGGATTTCCTAGTAATTTCCCGAGAGGATTTCCTAGTAATTTCCTAAGAGGATTTCCTAGAGATAAGATTAAATAATTATTAGAAAGAAAGAATAAGAGAATTATATAGGATTGGACTGAGTATGGCTTGTCCCGTATTATTATACCTGAACCTAAAAACGTCTAAAGTACGCCCGAATAAAAAGTTAATCGCGTTCTTTATTCTTATATTATAGGAAGGAATAAACGCCTGGAGTATTAAGTATAATAGCAAGGCTATAATCCCGATTATATATAGTATCTTGCTCGGAACTTTAAGAACGCGCTAATTGCTTTAAAGGAATACTATAACTATTATATTAATACCCTAGGACCCCCTATTAACTTAATAGCATAGATTAAGGCGGCTATAGCGGATAAGCTATATAATAATAACGATAATAATAACCGTGCCGCCGAGCTAGGCTTATTACTATAGGTTTGTAAACATGCACCTTAATAGGCATATTAAGGCCTTAGTTAGGGGGTAGTATTATGCGCTATATATACTAACTCTTAGGCTATATATCTATAAGACTAATTAAAAGGGCATAAACTATTTAATTAAAGCCCTAATAGACCCTGGGTTATGTATAGCAGTGTATATAGCCGTCCTTAGTGCGTATAGCTTTGTGCCCCCTTTTTCCTCTTTTCTCTTTATCTTAGAATCTTTATTTATAGTGCCTATAATATATTTACTTATTATTTTAAGGCCGTTATAATAGTTAAGGCTAGGGAAAGAAAGGAGTATATTTTTAGTATAATCCTACTTAGCTAACTTAGTTTTAGCCTGCTCTTAACTACCCCTAACTCGACCCTATTAACTAGAACCTTTATAATAATAGGGGTAATAATTGCTCTAATAAGTACTAACCTAGCTAACTTTATTTAGAAGGAAAACTCTGCTTAGGGCCTTAGCTACTAGGATACCCTGCTAATTATACTAGAAAAAACGAATAATAGGATTTTCCTGCGTATAGCCCTAATCTGCGCTGCTTATAAACCCTTAATTTTTATATATAGTAGTTAGAATAAGACCCTTAAGCTCTTTTAGCAGGATTACTACTAGCCTAGTATAAAGAGAGACGTTAGATATTACGTTTGCAACTATTATAACTGCTAGAGGAATAAGGTCCTTTAGGATAAGACCCCTAGACTTCTCTACCCTCTCCTAATTCCTATAGCTATCTAGGAGCATATAGCCTATAATAGAAAAATAATACTAACTAACTGCTATAAGTATAACTATATCTAGACTTTTATTTGCAAGCTTAGTAGGATTATTGCTACGCTGCTTGCTAGGAAGAATAATATAGCTAAAGTCCTTGCTAGCTGCTACTTCTGCTCCTTTTACTATTTTTTTAGCATACCCCTAGTTTAGATTACTAATAACGCAGGCCTTTTTATCTTAAAGTTCCTTGCTAAGATTAACCGCTTTACTAGTACTAAGCATAAGCATAGCAGCGCCCTCTACCCTTAGTTATAGGGCAGTATAAAAGTAATTAACTAGTACTTTAATTAGTAGTTGCGTTTCTATATTAATAAGCATTAGGATAACTAGAGCGATTTCTTACTAGTACTCGACTTTGCTTATAACTCTTTATAGTACGCCTTGCTTAATATAGCCCCCTTTTCTATTGCTTTTAGGAAGCTAGTATAAAACCCCTTTTTGCTTAGTACTACTTTTACTAACTAACTAGTACCCGACTTAGCGCCCGCTATTACTGCCTAAGACCTTATAGCTAAAGCATAAATAGTATAATAATAGGCCTAAGAGAAGTCTACTACTATATAGCAGTAATAGAAGCTTTAGAGTAATAAAAAGCGCTAACCTGCTAACTTTTAGGTTAAGGACTATATTTTTTTTAGTAGGAAGGGATTTAGTACTATAGCACTTACTACCCGCCTTAACTCCTAGTAGTCCGGCCCTTTTAAGATTATTGCAGAATAGGGCTATAGCTATATACTAGACTTACTAAAGAGCTATAAGATAACTAACCTCTTCTATACTAACTAGCTTTAAAAAGCTGCTAATAACCTACTACCTAACTAGTCCTAGCCGCTACTTAAACCTAATAATATTAATAGCACCCCTAAATAGAAAGTTAATAAAGTGCTCTGCAGCAGGCTATTAGGATAAGCCTAGCGCCTCGAGTACTAAGTCGCTTAGCAAGGCTATAACCCTAATAAGACTTAGTACCTAGCTAGGAATTTCCGCAATGCACTAATAGCCTTGCGTAAATACTATAACTAATACCCTAATGCCTTAGAACCTCCTTTTAACCTCTAATAATAGATTAACGCTACTATAGCTAATAAGCCCTATAATAATAATAATAATAATAACTTAGCCTTTTTAATAAGAGCCTTTACTCGCTAGCATAAGCATATATAACGCTACTAGCAACGCCTATAAGTTATATATAGGCTAGGGCAAACCTCCTAGAAGATATTTTTGCGCCTATATATATATATACTCTCTCTCTCTCTCTTTATAACCTAACCCCGACTCTCGAATATTACTCCCCCCTATATTGCTACTTAAATAGTAGGAGGAGACGTTATTCTCGTAAGTTTTAGCTTCTAGTTCCTAGCTATAAGAACTATAACTCTTTAGCTACTTATTTAGTTTAAGCTCTACGATTCTAAGGCTGTAAGACACCTTTCCTTACTGTAAGGTCTTCG
>LKCN02000005.1:174084-202040 GCA_001633055.2 Ophiocordyceps polyrhachis-furcata BCC 54312 | reverse complement strand
CCTTAGTCGGGGGGTAGTATTACGCGCTATATATACTGACTCTTAGGCTACGTATCTATAAGACTAATTAAAGAGCACGAACTATTTAATTAAAGCCCTAATAGACCCTGGGTTACGTGTAGCAGTATATATAGCCGTCCTTAGTACGCATAGCTTTATGCCCCCTTTTTCCTCTTTTCTCTTTATCTTAGAATCTTTATTTATAGTGCCTATAATACATTTACTTGTTATTTTAAGGCCGTTATATATAGCATATAATACTACCCCTTAACTAAGGCCTTAATATGCCTATTAAGGTATATATCTATAGACTTATAGTAATATGCTAAATTTAGCAGCACGGTTATTATTATTATTATTATTATATAGCTTATCTGCTATAGTAGCCTCGATCTACTTAGTTAAGTTTATAAGGGGTCCTAGGGTATTAATATAATAGTTATAGTATTTTTTTAAAGCAATTAGCGCGTTCTTAAAGTTCCTAGCAGGATACTATATATAATTAGGATTATAGCCTTGCTATTATACTTAATACTCTAGGCGTTTATTCCTCTATATAATATAAGAATAGAGGACGTAATTAATTTCCTATTTAGGCATACCTTAGATTTCTTTAAGTTTAAGCATAAAGACTATTTAATTAGGCAATAGATTATCTAAGGCTTTATAGAGTTAGTTAGTATAGAATAAATTAGTTATTTTATAGCTATTTAATAAGTTAAAAATATAGCTAAAACCTTTTTTAGCAGTAATTATAAATAGACTAGATTACTAAGTATTAAAGCGAGTTATTAAGGCGATTATACTAAATCCTTTCTATTATAGGAAGACCTTATTACTAATAGTAAAGTCTATAGGGCGTTTCTTTTTATTAGCTTATTGCTTTTGCTATTCCTAAGTTCAAGCTATAGTATTATAAGCCTATTGCTATACCTTCTATATATAAGTAATAAGGCGTAAGGCAATATAAGCAGGGTCGATAGAGTTATTAAGGGTCGAGGAACTATTTAATTAAGGCAGAGAGAAAGGGTTCCTAACTATTTTGCTAAGTGCTATTATTAGTAGGGCTATACTAATAGAGGCGTGCTAGGATAAGTTATATATAAAGTCTAGCACTAGTAGATAATCGCTCTAATTATCTTAATATTTATCGATATAAAAGCATAGCTTTTAATCTAAATACTAGTTTATAACCTTAATACTGCCCTAGGTCTATAAGTAAAGGGCACTATTATAATAATACCTTATACTAGTAAGTTAGTTAATTCTTTTTAGGAATAAAGAGATAAAAAGGCTAGTATTATTTATAATCTAAGCAATTAGCAGGCTAAAAAAGCAGTATAAGTACTAGAAGTAATAGCTAGCAAGGGTTTTTAAAGTATTATTCTTCCTGCTAAGCAATATAGCAATAATCCGGCTTAGCTTATAAATAAAGGTCTAAATATAGTTATATCTATAGCAATCTATAAGCATAGTTTTTCTATTATAAGTAACTTATTTCTAAATAGCAGTTAGTACTAGCAAAGGGTGTAAAAGGCTAGGGGTCTTATTACGCAGGGTTTTATTTCTCTAATAGTTATAATAGTTATAAATATACTTTTAGATATCCTGCTTTATCCTAGGCTAATAGTAGTCCTATTATAGTATTTTAATTATCTTATTTTAGCCTTTATAAGCAAAGATTAAAGGTTTATAAGCCTTGCGAATTAGGGCTATATAGAGGAATATTCGCCTATTAGCAGTCTGCTCTAGGATAATTAAATACTTGCTATAGTAGCTGAGTTTTTAAACTATGTTTTTTTCTTAGATAAGCATAGTAAGGTTAGTACTATAAAGAGTTATAATATTAAGTATACGAATTAAAGCGATTAAAAGGGCAATTTTAAGAAAGTCGAAACTAAAAGACTCTAGCTTAATTAATTAGTTTATTTATTTTTCTTTCTCTCTAGCCTTAACTATAGGAAGTTTAACTATTTTACGTAAAAGAGTATTAGCAGCTATATTTTATTAGCTAGGGCAATAGAGGAAGCGGATATTAAATTAAGCTAGGAAGTTAAACTAATAGACTTATTAGATTAAGAGTAGCCTTTTTATTAAGAAATATATTAGGGCTTTATAATCTATAATAATATTAAATTTTTAACTAAGGAGTTCTAAGTAAAAGTGTTTAAGGCTCTAGATAATAGCAAGGAGTTTATAGTCTTAGATTAGATAAGCGCGTTTAATAAGGAATATAGTCTTAGAAAAAAAGCCTATAAGCTTCTAGGTCGAGTTAGTCTGCTATTGCTATAGTATACTAGTAGTTATATTCTAGAAAGCGTTAGTCTTAAGTTAGGTTAGTAGTTTAGGATAGAAGAAAGCAAGAATAGGAGCTTTAGTTATAAGCTTCTTTATTTAATTAAATACTTTGCGCTATTTTAGTCCGAGTTTAAAAAGCATATCCTTTTTAAGCAGTTAGTTTAAAGGTTTAGCAGTCGCGCTAGCGTAATAGCAGAAGATCTAGATAAAGTTATAAAGACTTATAAAAAAGCATATAGCTTTATAGTCTCTAAGGTTTTTAAACTTCTAATCTATAATAGCCTATACTTTATAAGGGTTAATACTAAGTCCTATGCTAGCGTATAGCATTATACTAAAGTAGTTAACCTTAGTAATATTAAACTAGGACTTTTAATATTACTTTATAAATTAGCCTAATAAAAGCGCTAGATAACTTTATAGTATTTAGTCTAATAGTCTTCCTTATTATTATTATCTATATAGATTAGGACGTTATTTATATATATACTAGTATATTAATTAAGGAGGTTATAAAGCTAGGCATTAATAAAGTTCTAGAACTAAGCAAGGCTAACTTTTAATCTAAATAGAAGGACTAACTAATAGAATATACTAAACCTAGTATAGAATGCTATTAGGTATTTAGAGGCTAGGTTAAGATAGAAATAGTAGAATGCCTAGATAATATTAATCTAGAGAAGCGTTTTGCAAATTAGCAGTTAAAAGCAGTACTATTAAAAAAAGGGGCAGGTAAAATACGACTCTTTAGGTAGTTATTTATCTAATAATAATTAATATAAAAATATTAGGCTATAGAGTATAGCTTTAGCGCAAATAGGATAGAGGCAGTATATAGGCTAGTATTAAGTTTAATAAAACCTATTTTAAGCAATTAGTTTATAGTTTTTTTCTCTAATAGCAAGTATTTAATTAAAATGCAATAAAATAAAGGACTAGCTAGGTAAAAAGGTTTTTTAAGTTCTAGCATAATATTATAACTAGAATAGGGGCTTGCAAGGGTATATACTTCCTTTTTATTAAAAAAGCCTTCTATATACGCAAAGGGCTGCGGAATTAGGCTATAGATTAAGGCAATATAATTAGGGTCTTCTCCTGCTAGGAATAGGATCTCTTAGCCTTAATATATATAACTCGTAGGACTAAGCTTTGCAATTAAGACCTTAGGCAGGTTAGGGTTATCTTCTAAGGGTATAAGCTAGGTTAGTATTAAAGGAGTTAATTCCTTCTATTATGCCTATTAGGGATCCTTTTAAACTGCTTAGATTAATTAGTCTTAGTAGTCCTAGTTATTTTCCTAAGGGTTAGTCGGGTTAAGGGTTTTAGTCTAGGTTAGGATCTAGGCTAGCTTTTTTTTCTTTATAGGCTATATAAAGTTATTGTTTTTCTATAAGCGTTAAAAGATCTTATACTTCTTTTCGTCTGCCTTAATTAATTAGTTCTAGTATTCTATATTAGCCTAAATAGCTAGGTCGATCTGCTTATTAAGTAAAGGCGTTTTAGGTAAAAGGATTAAAAGGGAGTACTTAGCAAGGGCAGGGAGGTTATTAGGCTAGATAAGCTTTTAAGCAGTATAGTCGAGTAGCAGTTTCTTTTCGGCTAGCTAGTATAGGCTAATAAAGAGATCCTAAGTATAGTTAGTAACTTAGAAAGTCTCCTAGGGAAAGGACTAGCTATTAATTATAAGGGTTATAATTTACTGCTTATATACTAGACTAGCTAAGCGGCTTTAGAAATTAATTAGGGGGATTAGCCTAATAAGGACTAGTTTAGTATTAAGGCGTTTAATAGCCTGCTTAGCAAATTAGTAACTAATAAGAAAATAGGCATTTACTCTAATATTATAGAGAGATAAGGCTTAAAGAGCGATTCTATTAATTTAAACTTAACTATTAATAGTAAATAACTCTCCTACCCTCTTCTCTATACGTAAGACTTTTAGGACTATTAAGGAGCCTTATAATAGTCCTACTTTTTTCCCGAATCTAAGTCTTTAGAGGCAGTTAGCAGTAGCATTAGTATCCTCCTTATGCCTAAAATCCAGGCTTAGTCGGAGCAATCTTTAGCTATATAGCCCTTTTTTCTATAGATAAAGCATATACTATTATTCTAGTAGACTTTCCTTTTATCTTTAGAAAAAGCCTTACCTTTTTCCTTAGACGTTATTATTAGGGTCTTTTTATTTTCCCTTGCTAACTTATTTTTATAGCAAGGAGTATAACTACTTAATCGCTAGGTCTCTTATTAGATAGTATTTCTCTTTTAGCAGTAAACCGAGTCCTTAATATAGCTATAAAAGTCTTTATAGGAAAGGTTATTATCCTTAGTCTTAGTTAATAGGCTAGAGTCTAGGTTAGTTAGAAAGTAGTCCTAAAGCATATACTTTATTTAATTAAATAGTATATAAGTCTTAGCGGCTAGGTTATTAAATTCCGCGATAAATTCCTAGATCTCCTACTTACTAGAGATTAAGAAGTTTAAATAGCAGAGGCGCTTAGCAGCTTTTGCAAACTTATTAGGATTGCTATAAGCGGACTTAAGATACTAAATTATCTCTGCTAGTCTAGAAAAGGGTTTTTCTATTAAGTTATACTAGGTCTTAAGGATCTTATAGACCTTGCTATTAAGGGAGCGAAATAAAAAACCTATCCTATTTTCCTTATCCTAAAAAATAGCCTTATTAGTCCTTATCTTATTTTTTAGGTTAGTTAGAAAAGCGCTAAACTTGCTTTTCTTTCTAGAGAATATTCTAATATCCTTATAGCGAGTTTTAGCCGAATTAGAGTAAGCCAGGTTCGGTTATCTAATAGCAGTAAAGATAGGCTATACGGCCTTTCTAAAGGGGATAAAAGCAGTAAATCGATCCGCAAAGGCTATTAAGGCTTCTCTATAGCGGGCGGGCTTAGGGGTCTATTAGCTCTATAAGTTAGCAATCTACTACTAAAGAGCTACTAACTAGGACTATAGGTCCTAGTTAGTCGGGGTTATTAAGGAAGAAGCTATAATTAAATAGTCTTTATCCTTAATATTATAATCTTAGTTTTAGGGGTTATATTCTAATTCTCTCGAGGCTAATCTTATAAAGCGTTAAGGAAATATCTAGTCTTAGCTTCTAGATATATATTAGGAAGCGGGTCTAAGTCTTAGGTCTTATTCCTCGGAGCCTAATTAAATAGTTTAAAGGGTCCGGGAGTCTTCTAGGGTCTTGGCTGCCTATCTTAGCAACAAGAGGTCGTAGTCTTAGGTTGTATTATACGGGTGTTTTGCGTCTTTATATAAGACGTAAGATTAGCAGGTATTTATAAACCGCTTATTAGCGATATATTAATCTTAGAATAGTATAACGGCCTTAAAATAATAAGTAAATATATTATAGGCATTATAAATAAAGATTCTAAGATAAAGAGAAAAAGAGAAAAAGGGGCATAAAGCTATGCGTACTAAGGACGACTATATATACTGCTATACATAACCTAGGGTCTATTAGGGCTTTAATTAAATAGTTAGTGCCCTTGTAACTAGTCTTATAGATATATAGCCTGAGAGTTAGTGTGTGTAGCGTGTAATACCTAGTATGCAGTCTAATTCCCCTAGCCCTTATGCACTTAGAAGGTTTTTTTAGCAAGAAAGAGGCCTATATGCTTACTAGCCCTTGCCCTAGTTATAATATTATGCTTAAACTCGAGAAACCTCTAACCCCTGCTAGCTTACTAGTGTTACGCGCCGCGCCCTAGCGCATTATAGCACCTAGTACGAGGAAGGATACAGGACCCCTGACCCCTATAGGCCTATAGTGGACCCGTTATATTAGGTAACAAGCCCTCTATAACGCATATAAAAGGGCTTACAGCCTAACCACCCTTTCCTAGTTCTTTCTTTCCTCTTTATCTTAGAATATTCGTTTATAGTGCTTAATATAAGTTTGCTCGTTTTGCTAGCCGTAACAACTAGTATACTAAATACTAGTAAAGTATCTACTACTAGAAAAGGAAATAGTTAACTACCTCCTCTTTATTAGGTTTATCGAACTAAACGCTAGCCTATATACTATACTTATACTATTTGCCCTAAAGCTATACTTAATAGCGTATAGGTTCTATATTAACTACTGCTAGATAAACGACTATTTAAAGAGCCAGATCTTGCTAGCCCTTTCCTTTAATAGTACTATATTTAACTACTAATTAGCTTAGCGCTTCTCTAAAATTAATATTATTTGGGCTTTCTACTATTTCTATCTCGATCCTAACTCTAAGTACCTAATAGTCTTCTGTACTAGGTTTAGTTCGTTCTGCTAGAAAGTCCTCCCTTTTAGTCTAAAAGTTAGGCCTGCCTAGTTTTAGAACTTTATTAATGCCTAGCTTTATAACCTTTTAGACTAATATACTAGTATATATGCTAATAATATCTTAATCTACTTAAATAATAATAGTAAGGAGACCTACTAAAAGGAATACTATAAAGTTATTTAGCGCTTTTACTAAGCAAACCTATAAAAGGATATTAAAAAGTCGTATTTTAATATTATAAAAATCGACTACTTAAGAGTTATGCTCTAGGCTAGTATAGGAATTAGTATTAACCCTTATAAGACTTAGGCGATTACTAACTAGAAGTTCGAAAACCTTTATAATAAAAAGGCTATACGTTTTTTCCTCGGCCTATATAATTTTATCCAGATCTTTTACTACTATGCTAGCAAGGCTGCTAATCCCTTTAACTATCTGCTTAAGAAGGATAGCAACTTTTCCCTCGGACCTAAATAATATAACGCTTTTACTAAAATAAAATAGCTTACTATTAAAGCCCCTATTCTCGCCTTTTTCTAGCCTAAATTGCTAACCTGTTTTAAGACTAACGCTTTTTATAATACTACTACTAGGGTCTTATAGCAGTAATAACTTAATAGCTCGACCTAAAAGCCTACTAAATTCTTCTCTAAGATAATAACCCTTGCTAAATAAGCCTATTTAATCTAAAACTACGAGTTCCTTACTATTATATAAAGCCTTAAATACTTCTACTTAGAGTTACTAAGCTAGAAGTTTAACGTAATTATAGACTATAAAGCTCTAGTATATTTTACTATAAAAAGACTCCTCTTTATTAAAACGGTCTGCTAGTTTAAATTTCTAGCTTAATTTAATATACGCTTCCTTTACTGCCCTAGCCGCTTAAATATAGTCGCTAACGCCCTATTTTAAAAGACTGCTAAGCTGCTAATAGTTAAGGCTAAAGAAAGAAAGGAGTATACTTTTAGTATAATCCCGCCTAGCTAACTTAGTTTTAGCCTGTCTTTAACTATCTCTAACTCGACCCTATTAACTAGAACCTCTATAATAATAAAAGCAATAACTGCTTTAATAAGTACTAACCTAGCTAACTTTATTTAGAAAGAAAACTCTGCTTAGGGCCTTAGCTGCTAGGATACCCTGCTAATTATACTAGAAAAAACAAATAATAGGATTTTCCTAAATATAGCTTTAATTCATGCTGCTTATAAACCCTTGATTTTTGCCTATAGTAGTTAAAATAAGACCCTTAAGCTTTTTTAGCAGGATTACTACTAGCCTAGTATAAAAAGAGACGTTAGACGTTATATTTGCAACTATTACGATTACTAGAAGAATAAAGTCCCTTAGGATAAGACCCCTAGACTTCTCTACCCTTTCCCGATTCCTATAGCCGTTTAGGAGCATATAGCCTGCAATAGAAAGATAATACTAACTAACTGCTATAAATATAACTATGTTTAGACCTTTATTTGCAAGCTTAGTAGGATTATTACTATACTGCTTGCTAAGAAGAATAATATAGCTAAGGTCCTTACTAGCTACTATTTCTGCTTTCTTTACTATTTTTTTAGCATGCCCTTAGTTTAGATTACTAATAAAAGCACTAAGTATAGGCATAGCAGCACCCTCTACTTTTAGTTATAAAGCAGTATAAAAGTAACTAACTAGTACTATATAAATGCAATAATATATAAACACAAATTGTCTACGCGTTTTAACGCATTCCTGCCCCTAAAGAAAATAACTAGGGATAGGTAGGAATAGATAAAGCATTTAATTACGTAATAAGGCTATATTTAGGCAGTGCTTATAGTATAATCGGATCGAGTTTAACCTAAAATTAGAAGCAGATTGCAAGGAGATTAGGAAAATAAAGCAGAAAAAGAGGATTAGGATTAGGGAACTATATATATAAAGTCTAGCCTCTTCCTTTAAAAAAGAGAGAGATATATATATAGATATAGAAATATAAGCATATAGCAATAGATTAAGGACCCGAGCTAACTTAAGCAGAGTCTTTTTTTATATTATACTAATATATATTTATACCCTACTTATACTAATTAGTATTACTATTAGCTATTAATACGAGTCTTATATTTAATAAAATATAGATTAGCTAGGAAATAAATGCCTAGACCTAAGCTAGGAAATAACCTTTACCCTAGAAAGGAATAGACTCTAAGAGTTCGTAGTTTTAATCTCTTATAGTACTAGAAGGCATAATAGCTGCTTAGAAGACTAAATCGACCTTAAATAATAATAAGATCCTTAGGAAGGAACGGACTCCTAGAGTTCGCGGTTTTAATCTTTTAAGGACCTTAACTTATACCTAGAATATTTAAAATAATAATTAAAATACTTAAAGGGATTTATTTCTTTTTTAAGGAAAACCTTTTTAATTATTCTTTTATTTTTATTTTTACTTTTTACGACTTTTACAATACTTTATTTTAATACTAACTTAAAATTAAATAGATATTGCTTTTATATATAAAGGACTGGGTCTTTAACCTAGTTATATCTATATAGGGGGATTATAGGTACGCGATAAGTAGACCCTCTAGCTTAGCTAGGATTAGATAGGCTCGTATTAGTATAGGCTTATTACTAATAGCCGACCGCGTAAGGTATATAGCTAGCTAGCAGGGAGCTTTTCTCCTTTCCTCTCTCTCTTTTCTTAGTAGTTCTATTTATTACTCCTTTTTAGTTCGACTTAGTATTATCTCTTCGTCGATTCTTTTATATTAAATAGAACTCCTTTCCGTTTACGACTATAACGCAGAAAGTATAACCTTAAAACGCTATTAAATTTTGCCTACCCCTAATATATTAGATTCCCGCTCTAGACTTCTAATATAGCTAGCATCCCTTTAGGCGAAGTTTGCTATTAATAGAGTTATAATTAGGGATAGTTGCTCCTAGTTCTTCTATATTTATTTATAACTTAGCACCTTTTAGCAAAGTTTCCTTCTATATATATTATATATTAATAATTTTGCTAATTAGCTTAAATCCTTCCTAGTATATATTAATAATACTCTTAGCGAATTATATAAAGAGTAATATATAGGTCTTTCTTTAGTTACTTTATTATAAAGGATATTAGAGTCCCTTAGCGTATATATTATACAATAGGAATATATTCTCTTTAAGGCTAGATAGTAATACTAGTCTAACTATACTAAGATTATCCTATTAGCTTCTAGTCTTTATTAGAAGCCTAAAAAGCAACTAGATTAGGAGATAATATAGCCTATAACGTATTTAGCATTTACGTTACTCTTAAGGAGCTTTAATAGTATATTTAACTCTAGGGATATATCTCGGGTAATATTTAATCTTCCGCCTTATACTAAGGCTAACCCGATAGATATTAGTTTTATTAAATCTAGCGCCTCTAGCGCTTCCTAGCATAAGCATTACTATAAATATAACTAAGTCGGTTACTTTTAATATAACTACCCCTAGCTATACGTATAATCTTAGATTGCTAGGTTAATATTAGTTTCTAGGCTAGCAGAAAGAACTAGGGGCAAGGCAGAGATTTTTAACTAGGGCAATAGGGCGTAAGGGATTTATAAATCGGCTATAAGAGTTATAGTCTAGGATAGGCTAAGTAATTAGTCGCACGCGTCCCGCCTTTATCTTATATATATTAATTTATTATTAGCGCGCAGGATAGGGCAGGGCAGTATATACTATTGCTAATCGCACTAGGCTAGGAAAATAACCCTTATAACTAGGCGATAAAGCGTATACTTAAGGCTAGGTTAGTCGATACTATAAAAGGCCCCTCTAAGGCTACTCTGCTCTAATAGGACCCCCTTAAGGCATGCGCTAGTTATATAGGATTTCTTCTATTACTAGTTAGGTAGCTGCTTTCCTGCCTTAATATAGGTAATATAACTCCGTATTTTATAGACTCCCCCTTTCTAGGAAAGACTAGCTAGCAGTTAGCTACTTATAGCAAGCCTTTACGGTTTATATATAGCTTTGCGCTAGCATAACGTATAGCTATTGTAGCGTTTATTGCATAGCGTTAACTAGCTTGCGCTTTTTATCTTTTTTAAGGATAAAGGGTATATAAAGGACTAGGTCTTTAACCTAGTTATATCTATATAGGGGGATTATAGGTACGTAATAGGTAAACCCTCTAGCTTAGCTAGGATAGGATAGGCTTGTATTAGTATAGGCTTATTACTAATAGCCGACTGCGTAAGGTATATAGCTAGCTAGCAGGGAGCTTCTCTCCTTTCCTCTCTCTCTCTTCTTAGTAGTTCTATTTATTACTCCTTTTTAGTTCGACTTAGTATCGTCTCTTCGTCGATTCCTTTATATTATACTATGCTTATTTTCTTTCTATTTTAAAGGGATTATATTTTTATATCCTAAATATATTTATATAAATATATAATTATTTTTAGAATAAACTATACTCTTTATATTAAAAAAGCAAGAATCTCTTTTATTAATTCTTTTTAGCTTAAATAAAATAGGAAATAAATATTATCTGCCTAGCCTAATCTATTTAAGTTTTTTTTTCGCCTAGCTATACTTAAATTTTTTTTTGCCTAGCTATGCTTGCTTAAAATATTTTTTGCCTAGATTGCCTGCTAATTTTTTTTGCCCCTAGCTGCCCTAGCTAGCTAAGCATATTATAGGATTTATTTTTTAGTTCCGAATTCCCGCTAAGCTTATATTACTATACGCGCTAAGTTTATATGCTTGCCCTTTTACCCCTTATTAAAAGGGTAGTTAGTTTAAATAAAGGCTACTAAAGCCTAGGCAGCTCGACCTGCTTTAAGTACTAGCTTTATGTCTAATATTAGCTAAAAATTATCTTAATATTCGAAAAGGATACTTATTATTACGGCCAGGCATAACGAGTAAACGTGTATTAGGTACTATAAACAAATATTCTTAGATAAAGAAGAAAGAGAAGAAAATAAGCAAAAGAGGGCGGAGTCCGTAGCTTTTTATACAGGCATAAACTAGGGGAAGTAAGTTATATATTATAACCCCTTTATAATAGCCCCGCTATATATAACTAGTGCTTCTATCGAGTTCCGTTATCTTTAGTTGGATTATATAACTAAATATACGGATTAGGCAGAGGCGCGTAATATTACCCCTTGCTAAAGGCCTTAATATGCGTATTAAGGTTAGGAATATTATTATTAGCGCAAAGCATTACTTATAGAGGCTGCTATATTATTATTATTGTTATTATTATATTCTATATCTATTATAGCATACTAAATCTAGCGCTATAAATTAACTAAAAGTCTAGGTAAATCTAGATATTAATTATAGTATAATTGCAGTATAATAAGCGCATGCTAAAAGTTTCTCACAAGATACTATGCTTTATTAGGATTATAACCCTATTAAGCAACCTAATACTATAGTTAGTAGCATGCTTTAAATAAATAACTATAGAGAATACGTTTAACTTTCTATTTAGGCGTTCTATTAACGAGCTTAGGTTTAAGTAGCTACTGCGTTTAGTCGGGCATTAAGTCTTAGGCTGCCTTCCTTAGTCGGTCTGCGTAAAAAAGGTTAGTTATTTTATAGCTATCCAGTAGATCTAGTATATAGCTATAACCCTTTTCTATAGTTACTATAAAAGGTCCGGACTACTAAGCATCGAGGCAATTTATTAGGGCAGTTATAGCAAAACCCTTATAACTAAGGAAGACTTTATCTCTAATAATAAAGTCGACCTCCTAATATTTCTTATTAGCCTAATATTTCTATTATTACTATATAGTATTAAATTAGTTATAAGCCTACTACTATATTTTTGCTACTATAGCAATAAGATTAGCTATAATAACTATAAGCGTTTTATCTAATATATTAGTATAGAAGATAACTAGGGAGAGCAGGTTCTATATATTTTTGCTAAAGGCAATAGTTAGTAGAGCTATACTAATAGAAACATACTATAATAAATTATACGCAAAGTTAAAAGCAGGAAGAAAATTACTCTAATCGTCCTAGTGCTTAAATACGTAAAACTATAGCTTTTAGTTAAAGTACTAGTTTATAACTTTTATACTCCCTTATATTTAAGGGTAGAGAGCGCTTCTATACTAATACTTTATATTAATTAGATAATTAATCTCTATAAAGAATGCTAATATAAAGGGTCTAGTATTATTTATAATCTAAATAAAAAGGAGGCTAAAAAAGTAATATAGCGATTAGAAGTATTATCTAGCAAGGATTTTAGTAGTATTAGTCTTCTTACTAGGCAGTATAGCAATAATCCTGCTAAGTTTGCAGATAAAAGTCTAAATATAGTTATATTCGTAGCAATTTTTTAGTATTATTTTGCTATTATAAGCTACGTGCTCTTAAATAGTTATTAGAATTAGTAGAGGATAGAAAAGCCTAGGTATTTTATTATAGGGAATCTTATTCCTCTAGCAGTTATAGCAGTTGCGAATATATTAGCGAATATCCTGCTTTATACTAGGCTAGTAATAATCTTGCTTAATAAGATTTAACGACTTATTCTAGCCTGCGTGCGTAAATATAGCAGGCTTATAAGCAGTACGGATTAGTATAGTATAGAGGAATATACTATTAGCAGCTTTTTTTAGGATAATTAGCAAGGTGCTTTAATAACTAAGGTTCTAAGCAGTGTTTTCCTTTTAGATTAAATTAACTAGGTCTGCTCTAGTTAAAGGGGTTACTATATAGATAGTTACAGAAGTTATAGCTAGGGAGTTAGTTAGGGATATATTAAATCTAAGTCTTTCTATTAGCATTATACTAAATATTTATTCCTTTTTTTCTCTAGCTTTAATAGTAGGCAACTTAGCGGTTTTCTATAATAAAGCGTTAGCGACTATATTTAAATAGCTAGGGCAGTATAAGAAACGTATATTAAATTAAGCTAAAAAGTCGGACTACTATACCTATTATATAGAGAGGAGCCTTTTTATTATAAAATGCACTAAAGCTTTATAATCTATAATAACGTTAAACTTCTAACTAAGGAGTTCTAAGTAGAAGTGCTTAAGGCTCTAGATTACTATAAGGAATTCGCAGTCCTAGATTAAGTAGGCGCGCTTAGCTAGGGTTATTATCTTAGAGAAGAACTTAGTTAGCTTCTAGGTTAAATCGTTAGGCTGCTACTGCTATAGAACTCTAGTAATAGTATTATAGGATATATTAGTCTTAAAGCAGGTTAGCAGTTTAGGTTAGAAGAAGGCTAGGACTAGGGCCTTTATAGCAAGCTTTTTTATTTCGGCAAAAGCGTTACGCTATTTAGGTCTAAAGGAAAAATCGCTATCCTTGTTTAATAGACGGTTTAAAGGTTTAGCAGCCTTACTTATATAATAATAAAAGATCCGGATAAAATTATAAAGGCTAAGAAAGGAATATATAGCCTTTCTATTATAAAGGTCCTTAAAGTTCTAGTCGATAATTACTTAAATCTTGCAAGGATTAATACTAATTCCTATGCTTATATAAAGCATAACTCTAAAATAGTTAACTTTTATAATACTAAACTAGGACTTTTTATTATCTCCCTATAGATTCGCTTAATAAAAGCGCTAGATAACCTTATAGTATTCTTCTTAGTAAGCTTTTTCCTTATTATTATCTAAGTAGATTAAGATATTATTAGTATAGGCACTAGTATACTAGTCTAAAAGGTTATAGAGTTAGGTATTAATAAAATTCTAGAACTAGGCTAGGCCGACCTTTAAGCTAAAAAGAAGGACTTTCTAGCAGAATATGCTAAATCTTATACGGAATATAGTTAGATATTTAGAGTTAAAGTCGAGATAAAGATAGTAAAAGGCTTAGATTATATTAATCTTAGAAAAATATTAGGCTTCCTAGTAATTAAATATAGTGCTATTAAGAGAAAGTGCGGAAGAGATCTAGCTCTTTAAATAGTTATTTATCTAGTAGTAATTAATGCAAAACTTATAGGCTATCGAGTATAGCTTTAAGGCAAAAAAGATAGGCATAGCGTACGGGCTAGTTAAGGTTCGATAATCTAATTAAAAGGAGGTAGTTAATAGTCTTTTTTTCTAATAGCAAGTATTTAACTAGCGTTTTATACGCAGGAGGGCTAGCAGGATTAAAAGGCTTATTAAGTTTAAGCATAATATTATAACTAGGGCAAGGGCTGGCAAAAATGCTTCCTTCTTGCTAAAAAAGCCTTCTAAGTATACAAGTGCTAGAGGAATTATGCTATATATAAGGGTTATATAGTCCGGGTCCTTACTAGCAGGGAAGGGAATATTTTGCCTAGTATATATATCGCTAGCTAGGGCGAGTCTTGCAATCTCCTTACTAATTAGTATAGAGTCCGGCTCGAGAGGTATAGGAATAGTTAGCATTAAGGGCGTAAGATCCTTCTAGCAAGCCTATTATAAGTCTGCCTAGAGGGATCTGATTAATTATACCTAGAGAAGCTTATTATTTAGGGCAGTATTATTATTTATATAAACTATGCATAATACAAATTATCTACGCGTCTTAACGCGTGTCTGCCCCTAAAGGAAATAACTAAGGATAGGTACGCATAGACGAAGCATTTAATTATGCAATAGGGCTATAGTCAGGCAGTGCTTATAGTATAATTAGATCGAACTTAGTCTAAGATTAGAAGCGGATTACAAGGAGATTAGGAAGATAAAGCAGGAGAAGAGGATTAGGATTAGGGAAATATATATATAAACTCTACTTTCTTCCCTTATAAAAAAGAAGAGAGATAAATATAAGCAGATATTAATAGATTAAGGACCCGAGCTAACTTAAGCAGAGTCCTCTTTTATATTATACTAATATATATTAATGCCCTACTTATACTAATTAGTATTACTATTAGCTATTAATACGAGTCCTATATCTAATAAAAATGCAGATTAGCTAGGAAATAGATACCTAGACCTAAGCTAGGAAATAACCTTTACCCTAGGAAAGAACGGACTCCTAGAGTTCGCGGTTTTAATCTCTTATAGTACTAGATAGTATAATAGCTGCTCGGAAGACTAAATTAACCTCGAATAATAATAGGACCTTTAGGAAGGAATAGACTCTTATAGCCTGCGGTTTTAATCTCTTAAGGACTTCGACTTATACCTAGAACGTTTAGAAAGACTAAATCGACCTTAAATAACGCTAAGATCCTTAGGAAGAAATAGACTCCTATAGCCTATAGTTTTAATCTCTTAAGGACCTTAACTTATACTTAGAACGTTTAGGATAATAATTAAAATACCTAGAGGGATTTATTTCTTTTTCTAGGGAAACCTTTTTAATTACTCTTTTACTTTTGTTTTTTACTCTTTACGACTTTTAGAATACTTTATTTTAATACCGACCCGAAATTAGATAGATATTGCCTCTATACTATATTTATTTTCTTTCTATTTCGAAGGGATTATATCTTTATATCCTAAATATTTTTATACGGATATATAATTAAACTATACTTATTATATTTAGGAAGTAAGAATCTCTTTTATTAATTTAGCCTAGGCAAACTAGTAAATAAAAAATATCTGCCTAGCCGAATTTATCTAAAAAATTTTTTACGCCTAGCTATACTTAAAATTATTTTTGCCTAGCTTTGCTTATTAAAATTTTTTTTGCCTTCCTTGCTAAATTTCCCTGCTAATTTTGCCCCTAAGAGCCTAGCTAGCAAGCTACGTTATAGGATTATTTTTTCGTCCTAAACTCCTAATAGGCTTATATAGCTGCCTAAGCTAAATTAGTATACTTACCTTTCTAAAGCTTATTAAGAGGGTAGTTTATCTAGATAAATACTGCTAGAGCCTATATAGCGCGTCCTGCTTCTAGTGCTAGCTTTATATCTAATATTAGCTAAGAATCGTCTTAATATTAGAAAAGGATACTTATAATCTCGCACTTTAATCCCTATAATAAGCAGTAGAAGCAACTCTTAACTATAGCTAAATCCTATTCCTAATAGGCATTAGTCGTAAGCGGCTACTAAGCTAGACGGAAGATATACTAATAATAGGGGACTATCCTTATTACCTCCCTATATAGATACCCGCGATTTAGGGTTTAAGGATTTTATTATAACCCGCTTAGCGTTTTAGGAGTCTTTATTATTATCGTTAGAGTTTTTAGCGTAATTATAGCTAGGAATAGGCAACGACTTAGTATTATTAGTAGTAGCGTGCGTTTTAGAGCCCGAGGTATTAATAGCAAGCTGCTTAATAAGAAGGCCGGGATACTTATATAAAATTAGCCTAATGCTTTTTACTAAATATCGCGAAATTATTTTAAAATCGCGATTAAATCGGCTAAAATTCTGCTTACTTTAACGCATGCGCGGAGGAGGAACTAGAGGGATATTGCTATTATTATTATTATTACTACTAATAACTATTATCTCTCTTATCGAGGTATTTTTGCCTAAAGGCTTACTTTCTCTACTCCCCTGCCTGCCCTTACGCCCCTTCCCCCTGCCCTTACCCCTATACTTCTTAGCTAGCTTTAGTAGTATTTCTAGAATATTTTATTAGCCTTATATAACGATTTTAAAAAGTATTATTGCTATTTCTATTAGAGTTTAGTTATACTTATTTTTAATAATAATAATAATACTTTGCTGCTTTATTAGGAGTATAGAAAGAAGAAGAAAAGAAGAAGTATAAGAGGAAGAGAGGGAATAAATTTATTTCGCAGGGTAGGTTATATGCACGCGTATAAAAAGCAAGAAATATAGTAAGTACGCACTATAACCCTACTACTCTATAAAAGACCGATTCCTTTCCCTTTACCTTTTTTTTTTACTATTTTCTTCTTTATATACTTATTTATTTTTCTTCCTTTCTATTTTTCCTATATACTATTTTCTTTTATGCCTTTCTTCTTCTTATTTATTTCTTTCCCCTATAACAATTCGATAATAAAAAGAGGACTACTAGTATATAAACTATGCATAATACGAATCGTCTATATATCTTAACGCGTATCTGCCCCTAAAGGAAATAACTAGGGATAGGTATATATAGATAAAGCATTTAATTATATAATAGGTCTATAGTTAGGCAGTGCTTATAGTATAATTAGATCGAACTTAGTCTAAGATTAGAAGCGGATTATAAGGAGATTAGGAAGATAAAGCAGGAGAAGAGGATTAGGATTAGGGAAATATATATATAAACTCTGCCTTCTTCCCTTATAAAAGAGAAGAGAAATAGATATAAGCAGATATTAATAGATTAAGGACCCGAGCTAACTTAAGCAGAGTCCTCTCTTGTGTTATACTAATATATATTAATGCCCTACTTATATTATTATTAGTTATAATTAGGTTAGAGTTATTAATTAGGTTAGGGTTATTAGTTAGGGTTAGGCACTTTTTTTTAGACTAGTAGGAAATACTAGGTTATTATTCTGCTACTGCTTTTATAGGATTTAATAGCAGTAGTTATCCTTTTTTATTAACTTATCTTATTATTTAATATCTATCTATATAGCTAGACTAATCTTTCTACTACTAAGGGTTAGATTCTGCAAAATTATTACTAGGGAATACTTTATAAGCATAGGCAGGTTATTAGGCTATATAAAACGCTAGGAGGAATAGTTAAAAAGGAGGTGCTTTTTAGCTATTTATTTAAGTTTAATAAGAATATCCTAGTTATAATTAGTAACTTAAAACGTTTTTTATAGGAACGCATAACTATCGATTATAAAAGTAGCAGTTAAGTACTAGTCTATAATACTTATATTATAGCGTTAAAAGTTAATAAAAAGAAATAAGCGGATAGAGGAAAGTTTAGCCCTAAGGCTTTTTATAGCCTTCTTAGCGAATCTTTAGGATACTATAAAACGAGTTTCTGCTCTAGTATTATAGAAAAAGGAAGTATTTAAGCTAATACTATTAGATTAAATTATACTATTAATAGTAAATAACTTTCCTAAGCTTTTCTCTGCGAATACCTTTAGGACTATTAAGGAGCCTTATAATAGTCCTACTCTTTTCCCGACTTATTACTATTAGAGTCCGTCTTCTTTGCTATAAGTAGGGGTATTGCTTATCTCCTTAACCTAGAGACTTTCTAGCAGTTAGGGCAGTCTTTAGCCTAGTGCCCTTTTTTCTTATAGATAAAATAAGTACTATTTTCCTAATATACCTGTTTTTTATTTTCTATAAGTGCCTGCCCTTTATTTTTAGCCCTAACCGCTTTTTTCTAGTTAAAAGGGGAAGACGCAAGAACTCTATTATATTAGGGAGCGCATACTCGGGGGCAGGATTCTCTTTATACCGCTTTTTTCTTATAATAGAATATAGTATTTTTAATAGCCTTATAGTATTCCTTATATAAAAGGCAGTTATTTTTAGCCTTAGTTAAAAAGCTTAGGTTAAGGCTAGCTAGCAAGTAGTCCTAGAGGGAATACTTTAACTAGTTTCTAGGAATCCGAGTTTTTATAGCTAAGTTATTAAACTCTATAATAAACTCCTAGATATCCTACTTACTAGTTATTAAGAAGTTTAATCTCTATAGCCTTTTAATAGATTTAGTAAATTTATTTAAGTTACTATATACTAACTTAAGGCTTTAGACTATTTTAGCTAAATAAGAAAAAAGGCGGGTCTTTAACTTATACTAAGTCTCGAGAGTCTTCTAAGCCCTGCTTTTAAAAGCCTAGAAGAGAAAAGATATCTAATCTTTTTTATTATAGAATATAGAATAGTTAGTCTATATCTTATCTTTTAACTTTACTAGGAAAGTGCTAAACTCGCCTTTCTTCCTAGAAAAGGTCCTAATATCTTTATAGTAGGATTTAGCCTTATCCGAGTAGTTAGGGTTCGAGTCGCCTACTATAGTAAAGGTCTGTTAGGCGGCCTTGCTTAATACTATAAAATTTCCTGCAGAAGGCCTTCTAAAAGCAGTAAAGGCCTTCTTGCGGGAATAGTTATAGTCTTAATTAGGAGAGCAGGAGCAATATAGTTAGTCTATCTCCTCTCTTATCTAGGTTATTTTAGCTATAAGAGTCTATATAGTCTCTATATTATTCTATATAGGCTTAGGCTATACTAAAAAAGAAGCTATTTCTTTATATTATAGTTATAGGGTTATGCTAATAGGAAGGGTTAGGGTTAAAGTCTAGTCTAGGGTTATGCCTTACTGCTCTAGTCTTATTAGTATAGGCAAGGGGTCTTTTAAGGCGATTCTAGCAGAGTAATAAACTAGTGTATCTTTGCTAGATATAAATCCTTAGGTCGTAGGGCTATAATAGTCTTATTATTACGCTAGGTTAGGGTCTATAGTTATACTAATAAATAAGGTTAGTTAATAGTTATGCCTTATAATAACTCTATTAGGGGTTATAGTTAACTCTAGCAGTCTTATTACTAGAGGTTTAAGTATAGTAGTTTTTATTTTCTATAAGATATAAAAGTAAAATGCGTATTTAATTAAACGCTCGCTAGCAGGAAAATAATCTAAGAATAGTATTATAGCTAGATATAATAAGTAAACGTGTATTAGGCACTATAAACGAATATTCTTAGATAAAAAAGAAAGAGAAGAAAACGAGCGAAAGAGGGCGGAGTCCGTGGCTTTTTATATAAGCGCGGACTAGGGCAAGTTATATATTATAACCCCTTTATAATAGCCCCGCTATATATAACTAGTGCTTCTATTAAGTTCTGCTATCTTTAGTCGGATTATATAACTAAATATACGGATTAGGCAGAGGCGCGTAACACTTATAAGGTTATAATATAATCCCTAGGAGGAATAGTAGAAGCAACTTTTTACTATTGCTAAATCCTACTCCTAATAGGCATTAGTTAATAGGGGCTACTATATAAGCCGGGATATATATTAAAAGCATAGTAATATCCTAGTAGCTTTGCTATATAGATAACCCTAACTTAGGGTTTGCGGATTATAACGCTAGGAGCCGCCTAGTATTTTTAGTATTCTTATTATTATTACTAGCGTTTTAAGCGTTAATATAGTAGGGAAAAAGCGCTAACTTAGTATTATAGGAGGCAGGGAATATCTTATTAGCTAAAGTATTAATAGTACACTACTTAATAAAGAAGCAAGGAGAGCTATATAAAATTAGCCTAAAACTTTTTTCTAAACGTTATAAAATCTTTTCTAAAATCGTAACTAGATTAGGTTAAAATCCTATATATTTTAATATATACGCGGAGTAAGTACTAGCAAAACTTTATTATTATTATCTTCTTTTTTATTACTGCTTATAATTATAGTTTTGCGCTTTATAAGTGTCTTATTGCCTGCTAGCCCTTGTTACGCGCCGCGCCCTAGCACACTGCAGCACCTAGTATAAGGAAGGATACAGGACCCCTAACCCCTATAGGCCTATAGTAGACCCGTTATATTAGGTAACAAGCCCTCTATAACGCATATAAAAAGGCCTATAGCCCGACTACCCTTTCCTAGTTCTTTCTTTCTTTTCTCTTTATCTTAGAATATTCGTTTATAGTGCCTAATATACGTTTATTTATTTGCTAGCTATAATACTATTCTAAGATCTCTTCTCTGCTAATAAGCGTTTAAGAAATACGTAACTACTTCTTACGTCTTATAGAGACGCTAAATACTATAGAAGAGTATAACCCTAACTAAGCAGTTAGTATAACCCGAGTCTATTTATATCTAGCTAAAATAAGCAACCCTATTAATCTGCTAGGCTTATATCGAAGACTCTTTTACCCGCTCGAATAAGATTAGAGCAATAAGATATAATAAGGCCTCCTTAGCCCTAGACTCCCCTAGTAATAGCTTTACCTACCTTTACGCCTAACTTATTAGAGGTAATCCAGAGCATGCTAGCAGATATAGCCTAGCTTAGGGCAGAAATTAACTAACTAAACTAATAATCGCTATTCTAAGACTAGGATTATATAAAATATATAGGGTCTATAGCTTTTAGCAGCCTAAATATATTCCTAGCGTTTAGGAAAGCAGCCTAGTCTAAGTTTAGGATAGTAGGCACCCTGAACCTAGACTACTTAGAGAAAGCAAAATTCTAGTATAAGGATATTAGGACTTTCTCTAGGAAAAAAGGCGAGTTTAATAGTTTTCTTATATAGTTAAGAGATAAGATATAAATTAATACTATAACTTTCTATAATAAGATAAAGCGGATATTTTTCCTCTATTATATGCTTAAAAGCAGAGCCTAGAAAGCCCTTAAGATAAGGTATACTTTAGATAGCCGCCCTTTCTCTTGCCTAGCTAAGATAATTTAGTGCCTCGAATTAGCGTTTAGCAATCTAAATAAGTATGCAGATGCAATCGAGAGACTATAAAGACTTTATTTCTCGCCTATAGGCAAATAGGAGATTTAGGAATTCGTAGCAGAGTTTAATAACCTAGTAGTAAAGACCTAGGTTCCTACCGACTAGCTTAAGTATACGCTTTAGGACTATTTACTAGCTAACCTTAACTTAAGCTTTTTAATAAAAGCTAAGGATACCCTGCTTTCTTATAAGGAGTACTATAAGGCAGTTAAAAACGCAGTCTTCTACTAGAAAAAGGATACTATCTAGTGCGAATCTCGCTAACTTTTATAATCCCCTCGAGGAAATAAGTCGCCTGCTATAGACTTAAAAAAACTACTAAGCGCTAAGTTAAAAGGCTAAGCTCTAACTAAGAGAGAAAAAAAGGTTTACTAGGATAATAATACCTATTTTACTTATAGTAGGAAAGGTTACTAAGCTAAGGAATGCCTAGACTATTAGAAAGTCGCCTTAGTTAGAGAAAGTACAGATCCCCTATAAAATATAGCTAATATAGATTCTAATAAGTCAGAATCGGGAAAAAAGTAGGACTATTATAAGGCTCCTTAATAGTCCTAAAGGTATTAATAGAAAGAAGCTTAAGAAAGTCCTTTACTATTTATAGTATAATTTAATCTAATAGTATTAGTCTAAATACTTTCTTTTTCTATAATACTAGAGCAGAAACTTATTTTATAGTATCCTAAGGATTTGCTAAGAAAGCAGTAAAAAGCCTAGGAGCTAAACTCTTTTTTATCCGCCTATTTCCTCTTATCGATTTCTAGGGCCGCGATATAAGTATTATAGACTAGCACCTAACTACTACTTTTATAATTAATAATTATATATTCCCGCAAGAAACTTTCTAAGTTACTAACTATAACTAGGATATTCTTATTAGACTCTAATAGATAGCTAAAAAGCATCTCCTTCTTAACTATTCCTCCTATTATTTTATATAGCCTAACGATCTGCCTGCCCTTGCGAAGTATTCCCTTGCAATAATTCTATAGAATCCGACCTTAAATAATACAAAGACTAACCTAGCTATATAGATAGATATTAAATAATAGGATAAGTTAATAAAAAAGGATAATTGCTACTACTAAATCCTATAAAAATAATAGCAGAATAATAACCTTATATTCCCTGCTAGCCTAAAGATAAAGTGCCTTGCTAATAACCCCGACCTAACCTTAACTAATAATACTAATACTGCTTTAGATAATAAACTCCTCTAGGCATAATTAATTAGATCCCTCTAAGCTAACCTATAACAAGCTTAATAGGAGGACCTCGCTCCTCTAATACTAACTATCCCTATCCCTTTCGAGCTAGACACTATGCCTGCTAGAAGAGAAATCGCCCGACTCGCCCCTGCTAGCATTATATACGCAGGATAAAAGATTCCCTTCCCTACTAGAGAAAACCTAGACTATATTACCTTAGTATATAGTCTAATTCCCCTAGCCTTTATGTATTTAGAAGGTTTTTTTAGTAAGAAGGAGGCTTATACGCTTACTAGCCCTTGCCTAGGTTATAATATTATGCTTAAGCTTAAGAAAACTCTAACCCCTACTAGCCTACTAGTATACTAGACGCTAGTAAAGTATTTATTACTAGAGAAGGAAATAGTTAACTACCTCCTTTCTATTAGATTTATCGAACTAAACGCTAGCCTATACGCTATACCTATGCTATTTGCCCTAAAGCTATACTTAATAGCATATAGGTTTTATATTAACTACTACTAGATAAATAACTACTTAAAGAGCCGGATCTTACTAGCCCCTTCCCTTAATAGCACTATATTTAACTGCTAAATAGCTTAGCGCTTCTCTAAGATTAATATTATCTAGGCTTTCTACTATCTCTATCTTAACCCTAACTCTAAGTACTTAATAGCCTTCTATATAAGGTTTAGTATATTCTGCTAGAAGGTCCTCCCCTTTAGTCTAAAAGTTAGGCCTGCCTAGTTCTAGAACTTTATTAATACCTAGCTCTATAACTTTCTAGACTAATATACTAGCGCGTATGCTAATAATATCTTAATCTACTTAGATAATAATAGCAAGGAGACTTACTAGGAGGAATACTACGAAGTTATCTAGCGCTTTTACTAAGTAAACCTATAAGGAGATATTAAGAAGTCGTATTTTAATATTATAAAAATCGACTATTTAGGAGTTATGCTCTAGGCTAGTATAGGAATTAGTATTAATCCCTATAAGACTTAGGCGATTACTAACTAGAAGTTCGAAAACCTTTATAATAGAAAGGCTATACGTTTTTTCCTTAGCCTATATAATTTTATCTAGATCTTTTGCTACTATACTAGCAAGGCTGCTAAACCTCTTAACTATTTGCTTAAGAAAGATAGCAACTTTTCTCTTAGACCTAAATAACGCAATACTTTTGCTAAGATAAAATAGCTTACTACTAAAGCATTTATTCTCGCCTTTTTCTAGCCTAAACTGCTAACCCGCCTTAAGACTAACGCCTTTTATAATACTACTACTAGAGTCCTATAGTAATAATAGCCTAATAGCTCGACCTAGAAGCCTACTAGATTCTTCTCTAAAACTATAACCCCTGCTAAATAAGCCTACCTAATCTAAGACTATAAGTTCCTTGCTATTATATAGAGCCTTAAATACTTCTACCCGGAGTTGCTAGGCTAGAAGTTCGACGTAATTATAGACTATAAGGCCCTAGTGCATTTTGTTATAAAAAGACTCCTCTCTATCTAATAGGTCCGCTAGTCCGATTTTCTAGCTTAATTCGATATACGCTTTTTTTACTGCCCTAGCCGCCTAAATATAGTCGCTAATGCCCTATCTCAAAAAACTGCTAAGCTGCTAATAGTTAAGGCTAGGGAAAGAGAAAAGCGTACTTTTAGCATAATCCTACCTAGCTAACTTAGTTTTAGCCTGCCTTTAACTACCCCTAACTCGACCCTATTAACTAGAACCTTTATAATAATAGGGGTAATAACTGCTTTAATAAGTGCTAACCTAGCTAACTTTATTTAGAAGGAAAACTCCGCTTAGGGCCTTAGCTGCTAGGATATCCTGCTAATTATACTAGAGAAAACAAATAATAGGATTTTCCTATATATAGCCCTAATCTGCGCTGCTTATAAACCCTTAATCTTTGCTTATAGTAGTTAGAATAAAACCCTTAAGCTCCTTTAGTAGGATTACTACTAGTCTAGTATAAAGAGAGACGTTAGATATTACGTTTGCAATTATTATAACTGCTAGAGGAATAAAGTCCCCTAAGATAAAACTCCTAGACTCCTTTACCCTCTCCTAATTCCCGCAGCTATCTAGGAGCATATAGCCTACGATAGAAAAATAATGCTAACTAACTACTATAAGTACGACTATATCTAGACTTTTATTTGCAAGCTTAGCAGGATTATTGCTACGCTGCCTGCTAGGAAGAATAATATAGCTAAGGTCCTTGCTAGCTACTACTTCCGCTCCCTCTATTATTTCTTTAGCATGCCCTTAGTTTAGATTACTAATAACGCAGGCCCTTTTATCTTAAAGTTTTCTTGCTAAAATTAACCGCCTTACTAGCACTAAGCATAAGCATAGTAGCGCTCTCTACCCTTAGTTATAGGGCAGTATAGAGGTAACTAACTAGTACCTCGATTAGTAGTTATGTTTCTATATTAATAAGCATTAGGATAACTAGAGCAATTTCTTACTAGTACTTAACTTCGCTTATAACTCTTTATAGCACGCTTTGCTCGATATAGCCCCTTTTTCTATTGCCCTTAGGAAGCTAGTATAGAACCCCCTCTTGCCTAGTACTACTTTTACTAACTAACTAGCACCCGACTTAGCGCCTGCTATTACTGCCTAAGACCTTATAGCTAAAGCATAAGCAGTATAATAATAGGCCTAAGAGAAGTCTACTACTATATAGTAGTAATAAAAGCTTTAAAGTAATAAGAAGCGCTAACCTGCTAACTTTTAGGTTAGGGACTACGTTTTTCTTAGCAGGAAGGGATTTAGCACTATAGCACTTACTACCCGCCTCGACTCTTAGTAGTCCGGCCTTTTTAAAATTGTTATAGAATAGGGCTATAGCTATATACTAGACTTGCTAGAAAGCTATAAGATAACTAACCTTTTCTACGCTAACTAACTTTAAAAAGCTGCTAATAACCTGCTACCCGACTAGTCCTAGCCGCTACCTGAACTTAATAACGTTAATAGCACCCCTAAATAAGAAGTCGATAAGGTGCTCTATAATAGACTATTAGGACAAGCCTAGCGCCTCGAGTACTAGGTTGCCTAGCAGGGCTATAACCCTAATAAGACCTAGTATCTAGCTAGGAACTTCCGCAATACACTAATAGCCCTGCGCAAATACTACGACTAATACCCTAATACCCTAGGACCTTCTTTTAACCTCTAATAATAGATTAATACTGCTATAGCTAATAAGCCCTATAATAATAATAATAATAATAACTCGCCCTTTTTAATAAGAGCCCCTACCCGCTAGCATAGGCATATATAACGCTACTAGCAATACCTCTAAGTTATATGCAGGCTAGGGCAGACCTCCTAGAAGATATTTTTACGCCTATATATATATATACTCTCTTTCTCTCTCTCTGCAATCGACCCCGACTCTCGAATATTATCCCCCCCTGTATTGCTACTTAGATAGTAGGAGGAGACGTTATTCTCGCAAGTCTTAGCTTCTAGTTCCTAGCTATAAGAACTATACCTCCTTAGCTACTTATTTAGTTTTAAGCTCTGCGATTCTAAGGCTATAAGACACCTCTCCTTTACCCCCTTTTTTTTTTTACGGCTAGCTGCCTAGAGGCAATAACCTTAGGGTTAGGCTACCCTAGCAGGATACTAATATAGCGCCTGCTAGGACCTATCCCTATTAATCTTACGTGCTATAGAGTAGGGCAGCCTACTCTTATAGCATGCTAATCGCAGTTATAGTTAGGGTAGGGCTAATCTGCTATTAGTATAAGCCTTAGACGCAGCCTACTCTTAAGAGCGCTAATAAGTTAGGCTTAATTAACTACTATTATCTAACTATGTATGCTAAAAGCTATATAGCCTACGAGGTCTAATTAGAACTAGCTATAGGCAGTTATCTATTTCGGGATATTATATAAGCCTATATTCGGCCTATAGACTGCTTTAATACTTAACTTATAAAGTTTAGGGGGGGCTAGACCCCCTGCCTCTTGCAGGCTAGGACGTTATTACGCTTTACTAACCTCCTACGACTTATTATAGAAAATACTGCAGAGCCTTGCTCCCCTATAGCACTTTTACTAGCGACTTTATACACTAGCTTTCTAGCTTATAATAAGTTACTACTATAGCGAGTTTAACTGCTAGAGCGAGTTTAACTGCTAGCTGCGACTTAGAACGGACTAGCGCTATACTTAACTGCTAACCGCCTTTATTATTATTGCCCTAGATAGAATACGCTAGTTATACAGCTTATAGCACCTTTAACTACTAGTTATAACTCAGAATATAGCCTAGCATTATGCTTAGCTGCTAACTAGTCTTTTTATTATTACTACTATTTAACTAGATCCTCTGCTACTACCTACCCCCTTTTATAATCCTTTTAGGCACTTTCTAGGGATACGCATATAGGGATAGCCTTAAGGGCTACTTTTTATTAAGAATTTGCACTTTTTATATAGCATTTTCCTTAAATCGACTTATAACGCCTATAACGACCCGGCCCCTGCTTCCGACTTGTCTTAGCGCTCTTATCCCTTCTAAGCCCCTTGTACTAGCCGCTGCTACCCCTTTAAGCCGCCTATACCGCTGCTATTACCTCTCTAAGCCCCTTGTGCTAGCTGCTATTATCCCTCTAAGCCGTCTATAATAGCCGCTATTACCCCTTTAAGCCGCCTATGCTACTGCTATTACCTCTCTAAGCCTCCTGTGCTAGCTGCTGTTATCCCTCTAAGCCGCTTATGCTAGCCGCTGTTATCCCTCTAAGCCGCTTATACTGCTGCTATTACCTCTCTAAGCCCCCTGTGCTAGCTGCTACTATCCCTCTAAGCCGCCTATACTACT
>LKCN02000005.1:127608-173795 GCA_001633055.2 Ophiocordyceps polyrhachis-furcata BCC 54312 | reverse complement strand
TTATCCCTCTAAGCCGCTTATGCTAGCCGCTGTTATCCCTCTAAGCCGCTTATACTGCTACTATTACCTCTCTAAGCCCCTTATACTAGCTATTATTATCCCTCTAAGCCGCTTATGCTAGCCGCTGTTATCCCTCTAAGCCGCTTATACTGCTGCTATTACCTCTCTAAGCCCCCTGTGCTAGCTGCTACTATCCCTCTAAGCCGCCTATACTACTGCTATTACCCTCCTAAGCTACCCGTACTAACTGCTATTACCCCTCTAAGCCGCCTATACCGCTGTTATTACCTCTCTAAGCCCCCTATACTAGCCGCTATTATCCCTCTAAGCCCCCTATACTAGCCGCTGCTATCCCTTTAAGCTGCCTGTGCTACTACTATTACCCCCCTAAGCCACCCGCACTAACTGCTATTACCCCCTTAAGCTACCCGTACTAACTGCTATTACCCCCTTAAGCTACCTGTATTAACTGCTATTACCCCCTTAAGCTACCCGTACTAACTGCTAATACCCCCTATACTACTGCCTATACCTACCTATGCCCGACTTAGTCCTCTTCCTACTACTACCCCCCTTTATAGTCCCTGCAGCTATATCTTAGGGGCGCGTATATAGGGCTAGCCTTAAGGGCTACTTTTTATTAGGAATTCGCACTTTTTATATAGCGTTTTCTTTAAATTAACTTATAGCGCCCGTACTACGCTAGGCAATACCCCCCCCCCTTAATTAACTTAGTGCTTTTCGGCCGTATTTGCCGACCTACCCTATACCTACCTTAATAGGCGTATTAAGGCCGTAGGCGGGGGGTAGTATTACGCGCCGCGCCCTAGCATACTATAGCACCTAGTATAAGGAAGGATACAGGACCCCTAACCCCTATAGGCCTATAGTAGACCCGTTATATTAGGTAACAAGCCCTCTATAACGCATACAAAAAGGCCTACAGCCCGACCACTCTTTCCTAGTTCTTTCTTTCTTTCCTCTTTATCTTAGAAATATTTATTTATAGTGCCTAATATACGTTTGTTTGTTTGCTGGCCGTAACAGCCCTAACCTACTACTCCTACTAGCCCTATAGCTCCCCCTTCTTCCCCTACCCTTGCGTTTTTTTGCTATTTTTAGTAGTATTTCTAGAATCTTTCTAAAATATTTTATTAGCCTTATATAACAATTTTAGGAAAATACTATTACTATTTCTATTAGAGTTTAGTTATACTTATTAGTAATATTAGTAAGATTTTTTTTACGCCTTTTTAAGAGTATAGAAGGAAGAAGAAAAGAAAAAGTATAAGAGGAAGAGAGGGAACGAATTTATTTCGCAGGGTAAGTTATATACACGCGTATAAAAAGCATAAAATACAGTAAGTACGCACTATAACCCTACTACCCTATAAAAGACTAATTTCTTTACTCTTTTTCTATTTTTATATTTTTTTTATATACTCGTTTATTTATTTCTTATATAATTTCTTCCTTACTATCTTTCTAATATATAGTTTCTTTTCCTATATTTTTCTTCTTATTTATTTCTTTCCTTTATAATAATTTAATAATAAAAAGAGGACTACTAGTATATAAATGCAATAATATATAAATATAAATTATCTACGCGTTTTTATATATTCTTACTCCTAAAGGAAATAACTAAGGATAAGTACGTATAGATAAAGCATTTAATTACGCAATAAGGCTATATCTAGGCAGTGTTTATAGTATAATTAGATCGAGTTTAACTTAAGATTAGAAGCAGATTGCAAGGAGATTAGGAAAATAAAGCAGAAGAAGTGTTAGAAAAGAAGGCCTTTCCTATAGTCACGTGGCCATATAAGGCCTATAGACTCCGCAGCAAATCTTACTGCCTCGCCAACTACCGAATAATCTTTCTTAGCAGAAGCTAGCTATCTTATTTTTCTTTAGAGAAATCTCTACGGATATCGTATATATAGAGAGGTTATTCCGCTAGGAAAGATAAGGATAGAGCTCTTAGTTCTTCTATATATATACCTACCTTTAAATATATATATTATACTCTTCTATATACTTCTTATTCTATATAACCTTCTAATTCTAGCAGAAATCTCTCTAAGTTTTTATAGTTAAAAGCTATATTATCTAGCAAAAGCTACCTAATAAGAAAAAGAAAAACCGGTTTCTAAAAGAATTATAGAGGAATAAAATAAGTATAATAAAGAAGAATATTATACTAACAAATAGCGCTAAGTAGAAAGCATAGAATATAATATTTATTAATAAAGCAGAGGAATTAGATTTCTAGACCTAGATCTCTAGGTCCGAGCATTTCCTAGAGGAACCTATAGCACTAGTTATAAATCCGGAGGAAATAGATAAATTAGCACCTACTAAATAAGACTAAAGGGTTAGAGAGTTTAATTTATACTATATAATCTACTAGGAGAAGAAGAAAGACTAGGAGAAGAAAAAAAAGTCCGTAAAGGAATTATAGGGGTAGATTAGAAATACCCTTAAGGCATAATAGTATATAATATATTATAAGAACTATACTAATATTAGGGAGTAGTATAT
The DNA here is from genome assembly GCA_001633055.2 of Ophiocordyceps polyrhachis-furcata BCC 54312. Lineage (NCBI taxonomy): Eukaryota > Fungi > Ascomycota > Sordariomycetes > Hypocreales > Ophiocordycipitaceae > Ophiocordyceps > Ophiocordyceps polyrhachis-furcata. The sequence continues at coordinate 171,251 of LKCN02000005.1, read as the reverse complement.
AGCTATTAAAGCAGAGGCTAGGTTAAGTAATAAGGAAGTTTATTAGAACCTCTATAAGAAATACTATAGAATAATTAGCATAGCTAATAATAGCAGCCCTCCGAGGAGTTAGTATAGATAGTTTACTTAATAGCATAATATAATAAATAATATAAAAGCAGAGGAACTTTCCTAGGCTATAGATAAAGAAACCTAGATCTTGGACTTTTGCAATACTATGCAACTGTATAAGTTTATACGGATATAGATAAATATTCTAGAATACTCTAACAGGATTAACTAAAATAAATATAACCTATACGAATTTACTAATAAATTTATAAGGCATTTTAATACCCTGCTAAATAACTCGACTAGAGGTATAGAGCGCGGAGTATTTCTAACCTTTTATAAAAGAAATAACTAGAATATAGATAATAAGAAATATAATAAGAAAAGAAGATATAAAGGAAAAGAAAAGGAAGAAAAAGAAAGGCAGATAATCCCTTTAGAGAAAAAAAGGGTTAGATTTAAGGACGCAGATTTCGATAGGAAGAAAAAGTTTTTCTCCTATATAATATATAAAGGAAACGGATACTTAGCTAGGTTCTGCTATACGCTTTAAAAGGATGCGCCTAAGTAGTAGAAAAACACTCCTACTATAAGAAAAGCGGCTAAAAATCTAAAGAAAGATAATAAGCAGGGAATAAATACTATAAACTCTTCTTCTTACTATTCTACTAGCCTAGGCCGAGTCTTAAGTAAATTCTATATTACTGCTATATTTTCTGCTATAGAGTACCTATTATTCTACTTAGCAATTCTCGACTCTAGTATAATAATCTATATTTTTAATAATATTATACGTTTTTTTAACTTTCGACTAGCTAAACCCGAAGACTTTATATAGGCAGGGGATAAAATAGTCTAGATTAAAGGCTTTAGAGATATTAAAGTTAGAATTATTAATAAAATAGGAAAAGCAATCCTTTTACTATAGAATATTGCCTACTATAAGAACTTTGCTTATAACCTAATCTCCTACTAATTGCTCTAAAAGAAAGGCATTTAGTAGTATAATTAGCCGAGGAATAATATCTATATACTTAAAATACTTAATAATAAGATCTTCGCAAAAATATAGCTCTGCTATAATTAATTTATACTAGAATATCTGCCTTTATATTAATAAAATGCCTCTTTTGCAATTAGAAGAAATATAAATATATAGACTATATAAAAAGCTATAGAGGAAGTATAGTATTAACGCCTAGGATATCCTGGTTCTTAGGCAGTATAATATCTTAGTAATAGCTGCAATAGGGTCCGTATTAAACTTAGCAGGATACTAATCTAGGAGTGTAAAAATTATACCCTAGTAAAAATCACGCAATAGATTAGTCGGCTTCTAAAACCTTATTTAGAAACACTAGGATATATAATTACGCTAGATTTCTATAACTTTCCTATAGACTATAAAGGTTTCCGTTACGTTTTACTACTAATAGATAAGGCCTCTAGTTTCTTATAGGATTTTTATCTTAAAGATAGGACCTAAGCGATAATTATTAGCAGACTAAATATAGCTTTTAACTATTTTACTAATTAGTATAATTTTCAGGTCTATATAATTAAGTATAATAGAAAGGTTCTAAATAGACCTTAGATACTCGATAGCCTTATCCGTAGAAATCTTAAAGTAGAACTATTAGCCCTATATACTTAAGCATAAAATAGTAGGGCAGAGAGGGCTAGTATAGTAATAAAAATAAAAGCAAGAGCAATGCGTAGAGAGCTTTCTATAAGTTTCTAGCGGATAATATATAAAATAGCAGTATACCTAAATAACCGTATACTAAAAGAAAATCTCGGCTAGAAAACGCTATATAAAAAAGTCTTTAGGAAAAGACCTAACCTAGCATATTTGCGGACTTTTAGCTGCAAAGCCTATGCTATAACTATAGACGCAAAAGCTAAGCGATAAAGGCTGCAGAAACTCAACCTAAAAGCATAGATTAGATATTTAGTAGGATACGAGTCCTCTAATATCTTTCGGATCTAGATCCCTATTAAAAAAAAGGTAATTGCAATACGAGATATTATTTTTAATAAGCAATAGGTATTTCGCGGAAATATATAATATATCCGCGATAATTTACGCGAAACTAACCCCTAAATAATTGCAAAAATGCTCGAATAAATCGCTATACCCGAATACTAGAATAAAAACACGCGGGTAGATAATATAAATACTAAGACTAACAATAATATAGTAGAAAACGATATAATTAATATAGACTAGATAATTAATACCCTAACCGAGATAAATAAAGCCCTGAATCTCGATACTAAAATCCTAAATTATTCTAATAGAGCAAGCAATATAGAGGACCTTACTATTAATAAGGCCTTAAATAAAATAGACTAATTAAATATATACCTAACGCCTTTAACTTCTCCTCCTATAAGTCTATTCGTAGCGATAATAGCAAGGAATAATTAGAACTAGTGGAATTCTATAGGAACGCTTAAAGATAAATACTAGGGATATAAGCAGAACTAGTAGAATTCTGCAAGGACGCCTAAAGAAAACTACTAGAGATACTTAAATTATTATAATAAGGCCTTGCTAGCCTATATAAAATTAAGAGAGAAAACCTATATAAAAAATAATTAATTATAGAGATAAAGGGTAAAGAAAATACAAAATAGCAAACTAACGCTAATTATATAGCACGCAGTATTTATTACAGGAACGCTAGCTAGCCCCCTAGCAAAAGACCCGAAGATAGGTAAAGTAATAGATAAAGCCGGACTATTACGACTAATTAGTGCGCGGGATATTAAGCAGGCAGATCTACCCCTCCTGCTAAAACACTATATAGCAATGCTAAGCTATCCCTTTTAAGACCTATTTTAGGAGGCAGAAAAGGAATACCTCTAGAGTTACAACGCAAATTACTCGGACTTATAGGACGAGGTTAATTTAAAGATAGCAACCTATAGCAAAATAGGCTATAAATAAGTATACGTATATAAATTTAATTAAGACAATAAGCTAATTAAATATAAAGCCTGTATTATAGTACGTAGCAACTAGCAGCCCGTCTTAGAAGCAGAAATATACGCAGTAATACTTATAGCATAAAGCTTCCGTATATTTATATTAGTCGCTGCACGATTCGATCTAGAACTTATATAATATAATACAGTAAATGCATTTATTAACGCACTATTAGACGAGGAAGTCTATATATAAATACTACTAGGATATACAAAGCCCGGAATAATCCTATGGCTAAAAAGAGCACTCTATAGCCTATAAAAATCCCCCCTCCTATAGCATAGATATCTAATAAGCACCCTGCAGAAAATAGGATTCCGAGCTATTCCGAGCAAACTATGCTATATAATTTGGGACGGTATTATTATCTTCTTTTATATTAATAATATTATCTTTAGGTACTATAAGGATTTGGCCAGACTTAGCGACTATTTATAGCAGGAACTCCGATAATATTATATACTAATAGGAGGAGACCTAATTAGATAGTTTATTAGCCTATAAGTTATACGGGATTAGGCTTAGCGACGAATTTAGCTCTTATAAAGGGCATATATTAATAAAATTGCGGACCTAGCTAATAAAAAGAAATAGCATTTTATACTAATAGGCACTGCCCTGCTGCAAAAGTAGGAGGAAGAAACCCCCTACTAGGTAATAAAGAATTACTAGAAGAAAATTAGCTCTGCAATATTTATAGCGGTTATAACCCGGCCTAATATAGCCTTTGCAGTATTAAGACTAGCTAGCTTTAATATTAACTTAGGCCTAAACTATAACCGAGCAATTAATCGGGTGCTTAGCTATCTAAAGGCTATAAGAAACCTAAGCCTTTCCTTTAGGGGTGCTAATAATCTGGAAATAGCATCTAACGCTTTTTTTGCTAATAATAAGGATCGCAAGAGCTTATAGGCATATATTATCCGATTATTTAGCAGTATAATTGCATAGAATGCTAATAAGCAAAAGATAGTTATAACGTCTATAACTAAGGCCGAGCTTTTAGCTCTATTATAAGCAGCAAAAGAGTCTATATTTATAAACTAAATGCTGCGGGAATTAGAGGTTAAACTAGATAGTCCGTATATTATTATCTAGTATAATAATACTTAAACTATTAGCATTATAAATAAAGAAGTATATAAGCTATAGACTTAGCTTAAATATATCGATATTTATAATTATTAGCTTAGGCAGGAAGTTTTCCGCAGTATAATTTAGATAGTCTATATACTAACTAACGAAATTATTACGGACGGACTAACTAAACCCCTGCAAAATACCTTATATAGAGAGATAGTTCGCAAACTCAGTATTAAAGATATTAAGGACCGACTCGATTAATAGGATCTTACTATCCTACAGGTTTCTAAGGCGGATCTGCAATAAGGTTAGCTAGCTCCCCTAGAATAAACTAATATAGAAAATAGGTGCATTAATAAGCTATAATTCTTATTATAAAGGGATTTTAAATATTTTTATATAGGGCTAAAATAAATATATTAGGTAGTCTTCTTAGCCCTCTTCTTAGCTAAACCCGTAAAAGCTAGCGCCGCCCTCTTATAAGGGGTTTTAGTTAGCATAGTCGGCATTGCTATTATTAAGGCCACCGCCCCCTGCTGCTTCTTCGTCGGGGTAGAAGGCGCAGTCGTCTTTGCTATTTTCGTTATCTTCGCTATCTTAGGCGTTAATATTTTCTTCTTTTTATTCTTCTTTATCTTCTTTGCTATAGCCGCTACGGCTATCTCCGCCTAAAAAGCGGCGGCCTCTGCGTTAACGCGGGCTTCTATAGCAGCAAGCCGCCCCTCCTAGCCGCGGAAGACACGAATAACAGCCGAAAAGCCTAGTATAACGGCCTTGAAATAACAAGTAAATATATTATAGGCACTATAAACAAAGATTCTAAGATAAAGAGAAAAGAGGAAAAAGGGGGCATAAAGCTGTGCGCACTAAGAAAGACTATATATATAGCTACACGTAATCCAGGGTCTATCAGGGCTATAATCAAATAGTTAGTGCCCTCGTAACTAGTCTTATAGATACGTGGCCTAAAGGGTTAGTATTTGTGCGGCGCGTAATACTACCCCCCGAATAAGGCCTTAATATGCCTATTAAGGCAGGTATCTCCGGACGCGGGAAGGTGCTTTAGTTATCGTTGCACGGTTATCGTTATCGTCGTCGTTATATAGTTTATCGGCTATAGCCGCTACTAACTACTTAGTTAAATTTACAGGGGGCCTAGGGGTATTAATATAACGGTTATAGTACTCTTTTAAGGCAATAGGCGCGTTCTTAAAATTTCGCGCAGGATACTATATATTATTAGGATTATAGCCCTGCTATTATACCTAATACTCTAGACGCTAGTTCCTCCCTATAATACGAGAACGGAGAATATAATCGACTTCCTACTCGGGTATACTATAGACTTCCTTAGGTTTAGGAGGCGGAACTATTTAATCGGGCAATAGGTTATTTAGGGCCTTGCAGAGCTAGTCGGCGTAGAATAAGTTAGTTATCTTATAGCTATCTAGCAGGTCGAGAATATAGCTAAAGCCTTTCTTAGCAGTAATCGTAAATAGACTAGACTACTAAGCGTTAAGACGAGTCGTTAGGGCGACTATGCTAAATCCCTTCTATCGTAGGAAGACTTTATCCCTAATAGTAAAGTCTATAGGACGTTTCTTCTTATTAGCCTATTATTTTTGCTAAGCCTAGGTTCGGGCTATAGCGTTATAAGCCTATTGCTGCACCTCCTATACTCGAGCTATAAGGCGGAAGGCGATATAGGCAGGGTCTGTAGAATTATTAGGGGTCGAAGAACTATTTAATCGAGGCAGAGAGAGAGGATTTCTAACATCTTTGCTAAGTACTACTATTAAGGGGGCTATACTAATCGAAGCATGCTAGGAAGAGTTATACGCGAAGTCTAGCGCTAGCAGATAATCGCTCTAGTCGTCTTAATGCTTATCGATATAGAAGCGTAGCCTCTAATCTAAATACTAGTTTATAACCTTAACGCTGCTTTATATCTATAAGTAGAGGGCGCTACTATAGCAATGCTTTATACTAGTAAGGTTATTAATTTTCTTTAGGAATAATAAGATAAAAGGACTAGTATTATCCGTAATCTAAGCAGTTAGCAGGCTAAAAAAGCAGTATAGGTGCCGGAAGTAACGGCTAGCAAGGGTCTCTAAGGTATTATTCTTCTTCCTAGGCAACGTAGCAATAATCCGGCTAAGCTTGCAGATAAAGGTCTAGATATAGTCGTATCTGTAGCGGTCTATAGGCATAGTCTTTTTATTGCAAGCAACGTGCTCCTAAATAGCAGTCGGTACTAGCAGAGGGTATAGGAGTCCGGGGGTCTTATTATAGGGGGTCTTATTTTTGCGATAGTTATAGTAGTTACGGATATACCTCTAGACGTCCTGCTTTATCTAGAGCTAGTAGTAGTCCTATTGCAGTACCTTAATCGTTTTATTTTAGCCTCTATAAGCAAAGATCGGAGGTTTATAGGCTTTGCGAATTAGGGCCGTGCGGAGGAATAGTTATCTATTAGCAGTTTATTCTAGGACGATTAAGTGCTTGCTATAGTAGCCGAGTTCTTAAATCGCGTTTTCTTCTCGAATAAGCATAGCGAGGTCGGTACTGCAAGGGGTCGTAGTATTAGGTATACGAATCGAGGCGATAAAAAGGGCAACTTCTAGGAGGTCGAAACTAAGGGACTCTAGCTTAATTAATTAGTTTATCTATTCTTCTTTCTCCCTAGCCTTAACTATAGGGAGTTCGACTATCTTGCGCGAGAGAGTATTAGCAGCTATATTTAGTCGGCTAGGGTAGTAGAGGAAACAGATATCGAATTAAGCTAGGAAGTTAGACTAATAGACTTATCGGATCGAGAGCAGCCTCTTTATCGAGAAATATATTAGGGCCTTATAGTCTATAATAACGTTAAATTTCTAACTAAGGAGTTCTAGGTAGAAGTATTTAAGGCTCTAAATAATAGCGAGGAGCTTATAGTTTTAGATCGGATAGGCGCGTTCGGTAGGGGATATAGTCTTAGAAAAAAAGCCTATAGGCTTCTAGGTCGAGTCGGTCTATTATTGCTATAGTATACTAGCGGTTGCGTTCCGGGAGGCATTAGTCTTAAGTCGGGTTAGCAGTTTAGGATAGAAGAAGGCGAGAATAGGAGCTTTAGTTACGAGCTTTTTTATTTAATTAAATACTTTGCGCTATTCTAGTCCGAGTTTAAAGGGCGTGTCCTTCTTAAGCAGTCGGTTTAAGGGTTTAGCAGTCGCGCTAGCGTAATAGCAGAAGATCCGGATAAAGTTGCAAAGACCTATAAAAAAGCGTATAGCTTTATAGTCTCTAAGGTCTTCGAACTTCTAATTTATAATAGCCTATACCTTACGGGGGTTAATACTAAGTCCTACGCTAGCGTATAGTATTACGCTAAAGTAGTTAACCTTAGTAACGTTAAACTAGGACTTTTTAATATTACCCTATAGATTAGCCTAATAAAAGCGCTAGATAACTTTATAGTATTTAGTCTAATAGTCTTCCTCGTTATTATTGTCCGTATAGATTAGGACGTTATTTGCGTATATACTAGCATATCGATCGAGGAGGTTATAGAGTTAGGCATTAATAAAGTTCTAGAACTAAGCAGGGCTAACTTTTAATCTAAATAAAAGGACTAACTAACGGAATATACTAAACCTAGTACGGAATACTATTAAGTATTTGGAGGCCGGGTTAAGATAGAGATAGTAGCTAGATAACGTCGATCTTAGAGAAGCGTTTTGCAGATTAGCAGTTAAAAGCAGTACTATTAAAAAAGGGGGCTAGTAAGATACGACTCTTTAGGTAGTTATTTATTTATCGGTAGTCGATATAGAAATATCGGGCCGTAGAGTACGGCTTTAGCGCAAATAGGATAGAGGCAGCATATAGGCTAGCGTTAGGCTTAATAAAACCTATCTCGAGCAGATAATCTATAGTCTCTTTCTCTAACAGCAAGTATTTAATTAGAGTGCGATAAGATAAGGGACTAGCTAGGTAGAGAGGTTTCTTAAGTTCTAGCGTAATATTGTAACTAGGACGGGGACTCGCAAGAGTATATGCTTCCTTCTTGCTAAAGAAGCCTTCTATATGCGCAAGGGGCTATAGAATTAGACTGCGGACTAGGGCAATATAATCGGGGTCTTCTCCTGCTGGGAATAGGATCTCTTAGCCTTAATATATACGACTCGCGGGACTAAGCTTTGCAATTAAGACCTTAGGCTAGTCGGGGTCGTCTTCTAAGGGTATAGGCTAGGTTAGTATTAAAGGAGTTAATTCCTTCTATTATGCCTATTAGGGATCCTCTTAGACTGCTCGGATTAATTAGTTTCGGCAGTCCTAGTCGTCTTCCTAGGGGTTAGTCGGGTTAAGGGTCTTAGTCTAGGTTAGGGTCGGGGCTAGCTTTTTTTTCTTTGCGGGCTATACGAAGTTATCGTTCTTCTACGAGCGTTAGAGGATCTTATATTTCTTTTCGTCCGCTTTAATTAATTAGTTCTAGCGTTCTGTATTAGCCTAAATAGCCGGGTCGATCTGCTTATTAAGTAAAGGCGTCTTAGGCAGAAGGATTAAAAGGGAGTACTTAGTAAGGACGGGGAGGTCGTTAGGCTAGATAAGCTTTCGAGCGGTATAGTCGAGTAGTAGTTTCTTTTTAGCTAGCTAGTGCAGGCTAATAAAGAGATCCTAGGCATAATTAGTAACTTAGAAAGTCTCCTAGGGAAAGGACTAGCTATTAATTATAAGGGTTGCAATTAACTGCTTACGTATAGGACTAGCTAGGCGGCCTTAGAAATCGACTAGGGGGACTAGACTAACTAGGACGAGTTTAGCATTAAGGCGTTTAACGGCCTGCTTAGCGAATTAGCGACTAATAAGGAGATAGGCATCTGCTCTAGTATTATAGAGAGATAAGGCTTAAAGAGCGATTCTATTAATTTAAACTTAACTATTAATAGTAAACGACTCTCCTACCTTCCTCTCTATATATAAAACCTTTAGGACTATTAAGGAGCCTTATAATAGTCCTACTCTTTTCCTAAATCCGAGTCTTTAGAGGTAGTTAGTAGTAGCGTTAGCATCCTCCTTAAGCCCGAGATCTAGGCTCGGTCGGAGCAATCTTTAGCTATATAGCCCTTCTTTCTATAGATAAAGCATATGCTATTATCCTAGTAGACCTTCTTTTTATCCTCGGAGAAAGCCTTGCCTTTTTCCTTAGATATTATCGTTAGGGTCTTCTTATTTTCCCCTACTAGCTTATCTTTATAGCGGGGAGTACGACTACTTAATCGCTAGGTCTCCTATTAAATAGCATTTCTCTTTCGGCAGTAGACTAAGTCCTTAACATAGCTATAAAAATCTTCGTAGGAGAGGTTATTATCTTTAGTCTTAGTTAATAGGCTAAAGTCTAGGTTAGTTAGAAAGTAGTCCTAAAGCGTATACTTTATTTAATTAAATAGTATATAGGTCTTAGCGGCTAGGTTATCGAATTCTGCGATAAATTCCTAGATCTCCTATTTGCTAGAGATCGAGAAGTTTAAATAGCGGAGGCGCTTAGCGGCCTCTGCGAACTTATTAGGATTGCTATAGGCGGACTCGAGATACTAAATTATCTCGGCTAGCCTAGAGAAGGGTCGTTCCGTAGAGTCGTACCGGGTCTTAAGGGTCTTGCAGGCCTTGCCCTCGAGAGAGCGAAATAAAAAGCCTATCCTATCTTCCTTATCCCGGAAAGTAGCCTTATTAGTCCTTATCTTATCTTTTAGGTTAGTTAGAAAGGCGTTAAACTCGCCCTTCTTTCTAGAGAACGTTTTAATATCCTTATAGCGAATCTTAGCCGAGTTAGAGTAAGCTAGGTTCGGTTATCTAATAGTAGCAAAGATAGGCTATATAGCCTTTCTAGAGGGGACGAAAGCAGTAAATCGATCCGCAAAGGCTATCGAGGCTTCTCTATAGCAGGCGGGCTCGGGGGTCTATTAACTCTGCAAGTCGGCAATCTGCCGCTAGAGAGCCGCTAACTAGGACTATAGGTCCTAGTTAGTCGGGGTTATTAAGGAAAAAGCTATAATTAAATAGTCTTCGTCCTTAATATCGTAATCTTAGTCTTAGGGGTCGTATTCTAATTCTCTCGAGGCTAATCTTATAGAGCGTCGAGGAAAGGTCTAGTCTTAGCTTCTAGATATATATCGGGAAGCGGGTCTAAGTCTTAGGTCTTATTCCTCGGAGCCTAATTAAATAGTTTAAAGGGTCCGGGAGTCTTCTAGGGTCTTAGCTGCCTGTCTTAGCAACGGAAGGTCGTGGTCTTAGTCTTAAGTCGTGTTATACGGGTATTTTGCGTCTTCGTACGGGACGTAAGGCTAATACGTATTTATAAACCGCTTATTAGCAATATATTAATCTTAGAATAGTATAACGGCCTTAAAATAATAAGTAAATATATTATAGGCACTATAAATAAAGATTCTAAGATAAAGAGAAAAGAGGAAAAAGGGGGCATAAAGCTATGCGCACTAAGAAAGACTATATACACGGCTATACGTAATCCAGGGTCTATTAGGGCTATGATTAAATAGTTGGTGCCCTCGTGACTGGTCTTGTGGATACGTGGCCTGAAGGGTTAGTATTTGTGCGGCGCGTAACACCTAGCACGTTAGCATTATTATTATTATCGACTTTATTATCGTTATTATTATCCGACTCCTTTTTATTAGAGTCTTTATCTTTATCTTTATTATTATTATTATTATTATTATTATTATTATTATTATTAGTAGCGTCCGTAGGAATCTAAATAGTAGCGGAGGCAGTAGAAAAGGAGTTATTTATGCTAGCTTTATCCGCTAGCTTAGCGCTTAAAAAGGCGATTATAATCGTACTATTATAACCTATTAATAAACTGCTAGAACTTTATAATATAATTAGACTAATATAGGAAGAATTTTAGCAGCTTTAAGCCGCTCTATATACCTTATAACTATTATTATGCTTTTTATAAAGCCGCGAAAATGCTCTGCATCCTTCTTATACTAGTCGCGCTTAGCAGCTTCCTACGCTATAGCAAGGCTAACTAGTATAAGAGGTATATTATTATACCTCTATGCCTTTAATACGTATTCTATGTATAAAAACGCCTAGGCAAACCTAGCCTGCTTCTAGCACTCGAGGCTACTAGTAAGGCATAAGATATACGCAGCGTCCTAAACCTTACTAAGCACTACGAATGCTTTTAGCTACTATAACAAAAACGTTAGGACTTAATTAGAATAGACTGCAGGATTATTATTAGGACTTACTTAAGCCCCTCTAGGGTTTTTACTACTATCCTCCCCTGCTTTATTAGCCTAACCCTCTAGGCTTTCTACTATAAATAACTCTAAACCCCCCTTCCTATCTTCCCCCTCCCCCTCTTGCCCTGCCGCCTCCCCCTCTAGGGCTAACGGATAGGCAGCGTTAATACCCGAGGAAACTAGCGTAGGAGAGATAGTATTAGGGCTAGCCCTAATACTAGTATCCCTATAGCGGGCCTCCTAGGTATTAGCGCAAGCCTCTAGCTTATCCGAAATAATAATAGCCTTAGCTATAATCTCCTTAATAGTTTAATCGGTTATTATTATTATTATTATTATAATTACTAATAAAATACGCTTATTAGCAAAAAACCTTATAGGGTATAGGATTATAACTTATATTAAAAGATTATTCCTATAAAAGAAAAAGAAGAGAGGAAAAAAAAGTGCTTGCAAAAAGGGGCATCCGACCCTTATATACTATAAGGATGCCTTAGGATTTAGGCACGAAAGATATATACTAATAGCTATAGCAGAGGATAATAGTATGGACTATTATTAATAGTATTTAATAACTTAGTACTAAAATATTCGAAATTTACTATATATATCGCGACTCTATGCAAGAAGCCTTGCAGAGATAGCTATAAATAATAGTAAGGAAAAGTAGGGAATGCGTATTAATAGACTAATAATAGATTTCCTATAGAATGCAATAATATTAATAGCAACTATATTACTAGATTTAACCTAGAAGACTAATCTTAGCAGCAAATTATAGCATAGAATAGTAATAAGCTTCTTTAAGCCCTTTTTTCTTTTTTTTTAGGCTCCCTAACTACGTAAGGAAACCTAAAAGGGTGTGTTAGAAAAAAAGGCCTTTCCTATAGTTATATAGCTATATAAGGCCCATAGACTCCGTAGCAAATCTCGCTGCCTTGCTAACTACCGAATAATCTTTCTTAGCAGAAGCTAGCTATCTTATTTTTCCTTAGAGAAATCTCTGCGGATATTGTGTATATAGAGAGGTTATTCCGCTAGGAAAGACAAGGATAAAGCTCTTAGTTCTTCTATACATATACCTACCTTTAAACATACATATTATACTCTTCCACGCACTTCTCGTTCCACGTGACCTCCTGATTCCGGCAGAAATCTCTCTGAGTTTCTAATAAGAAGAGGATTAGAATTAGGGAACTATATATATAAAGTCTAGCCTCTTCCCTTAAGGAAGAGAGAAAAATATATATAGATATAGAGATATAAGTATATAGTAATAGATTAAGGACCCGAGCTAACTTAAGCAGAGTCCTTTCTTGTATTATACTAATATATGTTAATGCGCTACCTATAATTACTTTAATTAGTAGTTATGCTTTTATATTAATAAGCATTAGGATAACTAGAGCGACTTTTTACTAGTACTTGACTTTGCTTATAACTCTTTATAGCATGCCTTGCTTAATATAGCCCTTTTTTCTATTGCCTTTAGGAAGCTAGTATAGAACCCCCTCTTGCCTAGTACTACCCTTAGCAACTAACTAGCACTCGACTTAGCGCCCGCTATTACTATTCGAGACCTTATAGCTAAAGCACGAGCAGTATAGCAATAGGCCTAAGAGAAGTCTACTACTATATAGCAGCAATAGAAGCTTTAGAGTAATAAGAAGCGCTAACTTGCTAACTTTTAGGTTAGGGACTATATTTTTCTTAGTAGGAAGGGATTTAGCACTATAGCACTTACTACTCGCCTTAATTCTTAGTAGTCCGGCCTTTTTAAAATTATAGCAGAATAGGGCTATAGCTATATACTAGACTTGCTAGAAAGCTATAAGATAACTAACTTCTTCTACGCTAACTAGCTTTAAAAAGCTGCTAATAACCCGCTACCTAACTAGTCCTAGCTACTACCTAAACCTAATAACGTTAATAGCACCCCTAAATAAAAAGTTAATAAAGTGCACTATAGCAGGCTATTAGGATAAGCCTAGCGCCTTAAGTACTAGGTCGCTTAGCAGGGCTATAACCCTAATAAGACCTAGTACCTAGCTAGGAACTTCTGCAACGCGCTAATAGCCTTGCGTAAATACTATAACTAATACCCTAATACCCTAAGACTTTCTTTTAACTTCTAATAATAAATTAACGCTGCTATAGCTAATAAGCCCTATAATAACTATAATAATAACAACTCGGCCCTTTCGATAAAAGCCCCTACTTACTAGTATAAGCATATATAACGCTACTAGCAACGCTTATAAGTTATATATAAGCTAGGGCAGACCTATTAAAAGATATTTTTACGCTTATATACTCTTTCTCTCTCTCTCTATAACTAACCCTGACTCTTAAATATTATTCCCCCCCTATATCGCCTTTTAAATAGTAGGAGGAGACGTTATTCTAGCAGGCCTTAGCTTCTAGTTCCTAGCTATAAGAACTATACCTCCTTAGCTACTTATTTAGTTTTAAGCTTTGCGATTCCAAGGCTGTAAAACACCTCTCCTCGCCCCCCTTTTTTAGCAGCCAGCTGCTTAGAGGCAATAACCTTAGGGTAAGGCTACCCTAGTAGGATACTAATATAGCGCCTGCTAGGACCCGTCCCTATTGATTTTACATGCTATAGGGTAGGGCAGCCTACTCTTATAGCACGCTAATTATAGTTATAGTTAGGGTAGAGCTAATCCGCTATTAGTATAAGCCTTAGACGCAGCCTACTCTTAAGAGCGCTAATAAGTTAGGCTTAATTAACTGCTATTATCTAGCTATATATACTAAAAGCTATATAGCCTACTAGGTCTAATTAGAACTAGCTATAAGCAGTTATTTATTTTAAGATATTATATAAGCCTATATTTAGCCTATAGACTGTTTTAATATTATATATTCGTCCGAGTAAGGAACGCAACTTTAGATAGCGGAATAACTTGTTTTTGCTTAAACCCCTTTTTCTACAATTAACTCTAAAACGTTATAGTTATAATATATATAAACCCCTTTCTATAAAATATTTAACGTTATCCCTATTATAGTATATATTACCCCTTTTTGCATAAGTATTATGCCCTTTTAGATAGGAAATAGGAGCATAATAAAGGCAGTATAAAAAGGGAAGTAAATTACTCCTAAACTTAGTATAATAAGTATATAATATTATAATAAGTTTATACTAAGATTATAGCAATAATAGTTTAAAGGAGAAAAGGGGCGGCTATATATTTAGATTATATAGAGTTTAGGATAATTATATATTACTTCTAGTTTAACTTAGAGATTTTTAAGATTATATATATATTCTATCTTCCTCTTTAATAAAAAAAGAAAAATATAGAGATATAAATATATAGTAATAGATTAAGGACCTAAGCTAACTTAAGCAGAGTCTTTTCTTATATTATACTAATATATATTAATACCCTATTTATATTAATTAGTATTACTATTAGCTATTAATATAAGTCCTATATTTAATAATATATAGATTAGCTAGACTAGATTGCCTATTTCTAAGCTAAGAAAGCTAATAGACTTTCTAAATATAAATAGACTCCTTAAGTTCGCAGTTTTAACTATCTAGAAACTTATAGCTATATCGACTATTTAGAGGAGCAATATTAAGACTAAGGAGGAATAGACTCTTATAGCCTGCGGTTTTAATCCCTTAAAGACTTTTCTTAATACTAGATAAAAATACCTATAAAATTAATATAAATTCTTATTAATAATAACTAGGATATTAGCAGAAATTACTATAAAAGGTAATTACTAATAACCCTAGAATAATAAGTTTGCTTAAGAGATTATATAGATTAATCTCTAGGATTTCCCCTAGAAAATAAAAAATGCTTTAATTAAGCAAATTAAAAACTAGGAAGAACTTATTCTAAATTTATATTAAGATCTAACTAATATCGAACTTTAAATCTTATATTTTAGAAAATTATTTAGGAGCTCTAGTACTTTTCTTCTTAAGGATCTTCTAGGATGCTTTTAAGGGATAGGATAAGAATATCTAGGAATTAGCGGATCCTAGACTAATAAAATTGCTAAAAAGTTTCCTTAAAAGCAGAGGATTCTTCCTAGGACCTAGAAATATAAGAATAGGACCCTTTCTTATATAGATCCTAAACTAGGAATAACTAGAGTAATAGCTGCTTATAATATACTAATAGGTATAATTCGAAAAAAGCACTTAACTGCCTTACTATACTCTTTTATAAAGGATATAATAACCCCTAACTAAAAACTCCTTAAATTCAAATCTATTTTAATCGCTAACTAAAGGGCGAATACTACTAATTTAGAACCCTTTACTACTGCTTTAAAAATAATATTCCCTTATACTTTAACTAAACCCTTAAATAACCTTATTTATAGAACTTATAATAGATAAAAATATTCCTTAAGGATAAACCTAATATCTAACGTTATACTAATTCTAGAATATACTTATATAGAATATAGCTTTTCTAGGAAGCAACTAGAATAATATATAAACTCTATAAGAAATCGCTTTAAGTTTAATCTAATTTTAGGAGAAGCTTAAAATAATCCTTTTTAAATTTTATATTAAGTTACCCTTAAAATTAACTCCTAACTTACCTATCGATAATAATATTATAACTAAATTTACTAAAGTCTAGGATAAAATAAAGAACTTTATAATAAAGAACTTTATAGGGAAACTATATAATTTGCTTAATAATATTATCTGATTATTTTTTAATATTTATTTTTTATTAAAATTGCTCTAGGATATTTTTATTTAATTTTTCCTTAAATTTAAACTAGCTATATATAGAGATATTTTATAGATTATATTAAGTAGTATAATACGTTTAAAATATAGTATAACTAACTTAAGAATTATTTCGAATTAGATATTAATTATATATATTACTTTACTAACTAGATATTAACTTTATTTTAATCTATTTATAAGGCGAATTTAGAACTGCCTTTATATAATATTTTCTAGAAACTATTCGATAAACTAGAGTTATATTAATAAGTACTTAGTATAAGGTATAAAGGAGATACTCCTTTGCGTATTATAATTATTAATATTATAAGGGTCTGGCCTAGTGCTGCTGCAGAATAGCGACCTAAATAGTAATAATAAAGATAAAGAAAAAGAAAGGAAAAATATAATATATAGTAGGGAGGTAGGGCTATATACGCGCGGCCTGCACGCATAGATAAGTTATCCTCGCGTAGTATAATAAGATCTAGGCAAAGCCCGGATCCTTTATATACCCTCCCGGCTATAGTCACCCCTACTTAATATAGAAGGGCGGAAAAAATAAAATCCGTATATTGCCCTGGCCTACTATAACCTAGGAATAAAATAAACTAATATAGACGCGTACCCTATAATATCTATTATACCTATATACTATAATATACGCAGTGCGTTATAAATTATATATATTAGAAAGCTTACCTATAATATACTATATTTTATAAAAAAAAAGAATAATATTAATAACCCCTAGAGCAATGCCTTTATAAGCAATAGGAGCCTTTATTATAGAAAGGGACTTAGATAATAAAAATAATACTAGGCTAGAGGAGGTCCCTTGCCTCTGCACCCTATATATAAGAGACTTATATAATAATAGCGAAGCAGAATATATATATAGCTAGGGAGCCGCTTATATAATATACTATTAGCAGCAGAGATAGTGCTTATAGAAAAAGCACCTTTTTACTGCTAATATATATTTATAGTAGCTAGTTTATAATCTATAAAAGATATTATAAGCAGGCTAGGCTATTTTAGTCCTAGCGCGGACTTATAGTAGTAATACTCCTAGTTAATATATAGTCCTAATACTAGCATTTTAGGCCTATATAAAAAGGCTATAGAATATGCTTGCTATAGCTTGCCTTATACCCTAGCCTACTTAGGATATATTCGCCCCCTTAGCCTTGCCTAGTAATAATAATAATAATAATAGCAATATATTAGTCCTAGCCTTTGCTACTATTATAATACCCGCCTACTTAACTACCCCTTAGCGCGGAATAAACCTAGCTATAGTAGTAATGCACTAATAGTAATAGTAGTAGTAGGGTTTAATTGCTTATAGGCTAAATAGCTTTGCTATATATTAGGAGGAGGCTTTCTGCTACTAGGCGGATATTTAATAAGCAATCCTAGATAACTAGGAGTAGTAGTAAGCTAATGTATACTAGGCTAACGCTATAATACTCGCCGCTTTATAAGGGCTTACGGCTATTACGTCTCTACCTATATTATCTAGGTTAGGGTTTACTTTATCTTTTTTTACTAATTTCCTAATATAGCTATCCCCTGCCCCCTAATGCATTATTACTACTACTATTAGTACTATATATAGCTATATATGCTACGGCTTACTTAATATACTAACCCGTGCTTATTAAATAAGCAATTTAAACCTATAGGGTTAGCTAGTATAGCTAGAAGGGGATAAGGCAAAGGAGGTATAAGGGAAAGGGAGGGGGGAAAAAAGGATAAAATATAAGCAATAGGCAATAGAAAAGGGAGAGGCAATAGTATAAGAGTATATAGCTAAATATACTAGGGTTTATTATATATATACGTATTACTAAACTAAGCCTTAAATTATAATAATGCCTTATAGTCCTATATACTTTCTAGAGGCTTTTATATTAATATTATATAGCTATACTACTTAATAAGGATAGAGTAGCGCAGGAGTAAATTTGCTAAGCGCTACCCCGAAGTATTTTTAGTAGCGAGTACTTCCTTAACCTCTTACTTATTAAAAGATAGGTTATTATTAAATAAATAGAAAAAAGGGTCTAGCTAAGAGTCTATATATAACTAGGAGGGCAATAGGTCTAACGCAGTATACTTAAGCAGGTTAATATAAAAAATAGAATAAATACCCTATAGCGTATTAAGTATTACTATTAAGGGGGATAAGATAGTAATAACCTAGTACTTAGCCTAGAAATAGTTAAGCTTTTTAAAAAGATAATTAGAATAAATATAATATATATCTAGCTAAATAAGATTGCTAACTTAGAACTTTTTAGCTAGCTAATATATAGTATTAGAAGAGTCTTACTAACGCTATTACGCCTATATAATACTAGCTTGCGCTAAGTCTATCCCCTTTTTAAGGTATTAAAGAAAAGCAATAGTATGCTTTTTAGGCAAGGCAGATAAGATAGATAGGGACTGCGTAATCTTAATTAAGGGAATATTAAACCTATATAAGAAATAATTTAAGCTAAGCCTAGTAACTAATAACTTATAGTTATTTAATATAAGCTAGTAAGCAGGGAAATAAATAGCCTAATTTAACTAAGAGAAGGCTATTATATAGCAGAGAATAGCCTATACTTTTTAGTTAGTATGCTCTATACTACTATCTATCTATAGGTAATAGGATATAGATAAGAGCTGCTAGACCCTAATAAGATAGCAGAGGGTAGACTAGAAGCTCCTAGTCTAATTCGAGCCGCAATCTAAAATAAGCTATATAGGGAAGCTATAGAAGCGCTACTAGGTAAAAATAAAATAATGCGTATAAGCCTTAGTATTTATAGATATTATAGCCTTAAGCTAGATATACTTAGAAAAGCAGTCTATAATAATTATAAGAAAACGCAGGGAGTTAAGAGAATTAGCAGGAAAGTTAGTTATAAAATTAATTAAGATTATAGACTAGAAATAGTTAGCAATAAAAAAGGGCTAGAGGAGGCCCTAGTAATAATAATAGCAAAAGTAATCCCTATAGCAATAATAGTTTTATATAAAGCGCGTAATATCTATAGATATCCTCTCCTAGTAAAAATCGCGCTAGAAGAGCTTAAATATAATATTCTTCCTAGGGTAGCTAGTAAAAAGCGAGTTATAAATACGCTAGATTAAGGATATAGTAAGGGGTTCCTAATAGGGGACCTAGAAATAGCTATAGAACTATAAGAAGCTAGTAGTAGAAATAGCGCAATCTGCTACTTATTTATAGGTATAAGCCTTAGGGGGAAACTTCTACGCTACTAAATGCAATGCATTAAAGCGGATAGTATATAACGGGTTATACTATAGAGCAGAGCGCTATAACTCCTATAAGTGCGTATTAGGGAAAGGGGTAAGGGAATAAGTAATATTAAAAAAGGGAATAGAAGCTACTAATAGGGAGGAAGGATAGTCTAGCAAGGAGACTATTAATAAAGGTAAAAAGAGAACTCTAGTTACAGGCTAGCAGCAAGCGTACGCCCTCTAATAAGAAACGCGTACCTATAGTAAAGCTATCTAAAAAGCATAAATTAAAAGAGGCTATATTACCTAGCTAAAATAAAAGGGTATATTATAGCACTCCTAATTACGTTAGGAAAGAGTATTAGGACGCGTGGCCTATAAGCTAGGGTAGTAATAAAGGTAAAAGTTAAATAAAAATAATATTTTAGCCTACTATGCTTAATATTCTAATATCTCCTTAGGGGTAGTAAAGTGCTTAAAGGCCTTATAGTTTATAAGAATTATAAAAGGTTTAGCAATACTATATAGCTTAGCTAACTATGCTTTTAAGCAGGAAATAATAGTAAAAAGCTCCTTATTATAGATAATATAATTCCTCTCTATAAGCTATAGCTTCTAGAAAAAGTATATAATAAGGCGGAGGATTTTATCCTGCCTTATTTATAATAAGCAACCCCTAAAAGCCTTACTAGAGTAATCTATTTTAATAACTATTAGCTAGGAAGGATCCTACTATACTAGGATAGGGTAAGTAATAAAAGCAGCCTTAAAGCGATTAAAAGCCGCTTAATACTTAGCTATCTACTAGAAGGGTATACTATAACAAGTTAGATTAATAAGGAGGGCTATAATATATAAGAAGCAGGGGATAAAATCGCAATAGAAGTTCGCAAAGCTAAGGAAACTGCAAATACCCTAAATATAGGAAGGCGCCTCCTAGTTATATATTATAGCAACCTTATCCGGGTTAGGATATATTTTACGGCTAGTATGTATAATAAACCCTAGGTACTTAACCTTCTTAACTGCAAAAGCATACTTATTAATATTTAGAAATAAACCTATAGCTTATAACTTATTTATAATAGCCTGGACTTTATACTAGTAGTTAGCACGCAACCCCTTAGAATAAATTAAAATATTATTAAGATACGCTATAATAAAATCGCCTAGGGAAGTCCTTAACGCATTATTAATATATTACTAGAAAAAAGCAAGCGCCCTAGCAAGGCTAAAAGAGCAAATAAGCTATTTAAAAAGTCTAAACTAGGTACGGAATGCAGTTAGGTATTTATTGCCTTTTATAATACGCAGCTTATAAAAAGCGGCGCGAATATCTAACTTTATAAACTAATAGGCGCTTAAAAAGCTGCGCAGCGTCTTTTTAATTAAGGGAAATAAGTAGCAGTCCTGCTCTATAACCTTATTTAAAGCGCAATAGTTAATATAAAAACGCTAGCTATTGCTAGGCTTCTTAGTAAAAAGGATAGGGGCGGCTGCTAATAATAAGCTTGTACGAATCTACCCCTTATTTATTAGGTTAGTAATTTACTAGCAAACATTAAGGAGATATTCCTATAGTATATTATATAAAAGGCCCTAGGGGAGAGCAGGCAAAGAGCTATCTAGGTTATAGCGCAGGCGAATATAGTAATCCTAGCTATTATAGTAAAGTAGTAGGGCGCTAGCCTTCTCTTTGCTAAAAAGGTTAGCAAAATTAAAGACTTTAGTTAGGAGAGAATATATAGGGGGCGCTTTAGGGGATAGGGTAATATAGAGCGCTAATAAAATCTCGCGCAGGCTAGTCGCAAGGAACTAGAAACCCTTAGAATAATAGGTTTCTTAGCAAATAAGGCCTATAAAAGTCGAACTTATAATAGCAACTATAGGGTAAAATACCTAGCAAGCAGCGCTGCCTTAAATAACTAGGTTATTTGCGGAATAGATAATTAACTCCCGCCTACTAATACGGATTAAAATATCGTAACGCATAAGCTATAGAGTGCTAAGAATAAATTCTTACGTTAGCCTAGGGATTAGGTATATAATAATAAGCATAAGCTATTTATTAATATTAGCAATAAAACGCATAATCTCCTAAATTAATAATATCTTTTAAAAATAATAATACTAGTTTTAACTAATAGATATAGCCGTCTAGACTATATATAGTCGAGGAAGATATACTCTTTTAAGCTAGCAATATTAAACTAGCAATTTGCTTATAGCAGTATAGCAGTTATAGCTACTATTTGCTTACGCGTTAATAAAAGTAGTAGAGTTTATAAGCATAGGAAAAAAAAGGGCATAGTATTTATATCCTTTTTAATTTCCTTAAATTATATTGCTAAACTACTATTAATATCCTTAATATAACTCCCTGCCCCTAGCAAGAGACTTATTATAGGGGTAGTATATTTCCCGCCTAGCCTAGAAAAATATTAGAAATATCTACTATATCTATAAAACGCACGCATAATATAGATAAGCAATGCGCTAGATAAAAGTTGCAGGACTTTAAGAAGTGCTTAGGGATACTATAGCAAAGGCATATACTATTAATATAGCGCTATTTAATTATATCCGAGCTAACCTATATTGCTTAGCAGCGGGTATTAGACTATTATAGGTAGCAGGCAGCAGGTTAAAGGGAAGTGCCTGCGCTATAGATATCCGTTATTAGGGTATTAGGGTATAAACGCGTCTAGCTAGCTAGAGGAGCCCTCTTAGCATTAGAATAAGCCTTAAGGCGGAAGGCTTTAATATTAATAGCAATAGACTTAATGCATAATACTACCCTAGCATAGTTATTATAAGGGATATTGCGCTTAATATAGCAATAATATAACTTAGATAAAAGGGAGTAATAAAGGCTTTAGACTTTAATAACTTTATTCTATAAGGCTTTACTTAATAGGGATAACTTAGCCTTAAAGCAGATAAGAAAATCCGAAAAGGACTTAGTAGAGCGCTATATAAGTTTCTCTAGCTCTGCTATAGCCGTTTGCTAATAGTAGGGGTCTATAAAAACGCTATTAAGGTACTTAAAAAAGTGCCCTATATTATAAGCGTATTCTTCCCCTTGCTTAAAAAAAAGGGCTACTTTAGCCTATATAAAAAGCGCGAGGTATTAGTATAAAAATACCTACTAATTATAAGCAGTGCTAATAAATTCCTAGATAGCAATAAGCTTATGCGCTATAAGCAAGCGCTATGCTAGGAATAGTGTCTTATCCCTATTAAATAGCAATCTAGGCAGTAGCGGCTTGCGCTTAGGGCGGCTCGACTGCACTATTGCCTATTGCTCTAACCGTAGCATAGCATCCTGCTACTGCAAGACGATTTATTAGAGCTTAGCTACCTGCTAAGATAATTAAAAGTGCATATTAGGGTCCTTTATAGTAGAAAAAGAAAGCAAAAAGGGAATTAATCTTTATTATTTATAAGGGTCTAGCCTAGTACTGCTATAGAATAGCGACCTAAATAGTAATAATAAAGATAAAGAAAAAGAAAGGAAAGATATAATATATAGTAGGGAGGTAGGGCTATATGCGCGCGGCCTGTACGCGTGGATAAGTTATCCTCGCGTAGTATAATAAGATCCGGGCAAAGCCCGGATCCTTTATAAATATATACTAAAGAGTACTAGAACTTAAGTTTGCGTTATTCTAACTAGTAAAAAATATCGAGAATTTATAAGCTAATTTGCAATCTATATTAAAGATATCGATTACTAAAAGTAAAGCTAAATAAATAACGCAATAAAGTACGACTTATTATCTAGACTAAAGATACTAGAATAATATATAAAATTGTTTTATAAATAATTTAATAATAACCCGAGTTTAATCCGATTTTAGACTAAATAAGAATTAGACTTAGAAGTATTTTATATATAGTAAAGTTAATTGCTAGTTAACTAAATACTCGCTTAATAAATAAAGGCAGGCAAAAACTATATATATAGCATACTATAAATTTGCAAATAATAGTCCTAAGGATTTCGCCGCCTATATAACTATATTTAAAGGCCTTAAGATATATAAAAAAGAATAGCATATAATTAATAATAATCCTAAAGATATTCTGCAATAATAGGAAGCTTTTTAGTTCCTATTAATATTAGCATTTATATACTTTTTAACTAGATATAATATTAAATTAGATATAATAGAACCTATACTAGCTTTATAATTTCTTTTTAAGGACTATTATTCCTAATAGTCCTTCTAGGGAATTATAATTAATACTAGTACTGCTTAAATTTCAACTGCTAGATAAAATCAGGTTAAAGCCCTTTAGAAAATAATACTATATCTTACTATTAATAAAGCATCTGCTAGCACTAATTTTATTAAATTCGGCAAAAGATAAAGTATACTTACGCTTAGTAATATTACTATTAAGACCCTATTTGGAAATATTACCTTTTATATTCTTACTTTGCCTACCCTTTTTCTTCTTTTTTTAGCTAATATAGATTATTTAAAGATTTTCTTCTAGAATATAACGAATAAGCTTATAAGCAAGGATAAAGTACTACTAGTTATTCGCAAATAAAGATACCCTTAGTTCTTCCTTTAACTAGAAAACGCTATAATTTTATTCCTAACTAAATCTAAAATTAGGACAATTTACTATCGATTTAGATATTCTATAGCATAGCGACTATACTAACTTCTATCTAGAGCCGGATATAAAATACTAATAACTATTCTTAAAAGCATTTTAAAATTCTGCTAATATTATTAGTTATATAGCAAAGCACTAAGCTAATTTAAGTTCACGCTTTATAATAATAAGGAATTTAATTTCGAAGTTATTATAAACGTTATATACTTAAGTAGCAAACTAGTTCTTTACGTTATTAACGCTATAACGTTTTTCTAAGCTGCTTAATTCCTGCGTTTAATATCTACTAAAAATATATAGGAAGTATTAAGAACTATATAAATTAATACGTACTTAGGGCCCCTGGATTCCTTTTAGTATAATATAGGAATAAATTTTTTATCTAAGGAATTCTAGGCTAAATTAAGCTAAATAAGAATTACTTGCTAATAAGTACTTATAGAAGCGTATTAGTTTATTAGCAAAGTTAAGAGATATTACGCCTTTTTCTAGCAGGTATATAAGATCCTATATACTAAAATCAGATCGATAATAGGATAGAATACTATCCTTTAAATAGCAGTTAAAGCTATTAATAATACTACTAGCCTAGATAAACTAGTCCTAACTCTTCTTATTTTTAGCGTATATTTATAGATTAATTAGGATTCTCTACTATTAAAAACTACTTAAGAATAGGCTAAAGCCGTTTAGAAAGCGATAACGAGTCTTCGAGAACTTATAGCATTTCGATAACTTAAGGAAGCGCTATCTACTAGAAATAGCCTAGATATAATAACGCTCTTTTAACTCCTATTATAAAGCTAAGTTAAGGTTTAGAGAGAAAAGGACGGATAGACTAGTCCTTTTATACTTAAGGCTATTAATAGCTATAATATTATAATCCGGTCCCTAGCAGGTCTCTAGGTATTCTAGTCGATATATATATAGCTTTATTTTTTAAATAATCCTTAATAGAAGGCTATTTAGGACTAAGATAAAATCGACCCGAAATCTGCCTATAAATAGACCTAGTTTTTATAGCGTTTAGAAGTTTAACTACTACGATTACTAAAGAACTTAACCTAATTTATATCTAAAAAAGAATAGGATAATTTTACGCTTTCTTTTTATTTTTATATAGAAGGCAAGATTATAACCCCTAGACCCCTATTTAAAGCATTAGACTAAAAGGAGATTATAGACTTTATAGGCTAAGGTATTTTCTCTTTCGAATAGTTTAATCCTGCCTAGTATAAAGGAGTTTGGATTTTTTATGCCCGACTTATCTAAGAAATTAAGGATAAGATAACTAACTGCTTATATAAAAAATTAAGACTAATTATTATAAGATATAATAATAATAGCAAGAAGGAGATCCTTACCTAGTCTCTTATAGTCTAATAGGTTAGCTAATAGTTGCTTTTAGCTCTAGCTTTAATATATATTGCTTAGGGGATATAATTATGCTTTTGCAATATTACCTAGGCATATTTATAATCCTAATTAATACTTAAATAAATAATCCTTATCAGCCTTTTAAATAAACTTTAGGATAAGTACCCTCCTTAGATAATTATCCGTATTATTAAGCCGTTATATAATATTATAGAGTCTAGCGTTTATTAGTTCTAGACCTATTTTAAGTATTGTATTTAATAACTTTATATATAACCCTTTATATTTAATAACTGCTTTCTCTTTTTGCATTCTAGCCGCTCTTATTTTAGTCTTATTAGGATATAAACTAATAATATAATTATTCTTAGCACTAATTCTTTCTATAATCGAGAAAAGGCTAACTTAAATTCCGCCTAAATTTACTCTAAACCCTATATAAAATTAACCTTAGAAAGTATTACGGACTTTAATAGATCCTAGCTGTAATAACCTAGGATATAAATACTAGTTAAAAGTACTATCTTCTTAGATAAGCTGCTTACTAAACCGCTTAGTAGATATCTTATATAATACTATTAAGTAATAGGATATCTATACTTAAGTCCCGGCTAAACCTCGGATACTAAAGATAAGGTATAACGAATAAGATTCTTAGGATAAGAATAACGAATAAGAGTCTTAGGATAAGAATAACAAATAGGATTCTTAGGATAAGAAGACGGCTAGAGAAGGCTAGCAATAGATAAAAAGACGGCTAAAGAAGGCTAGCAACGGACAATGCATTGTGAGTCACACAGTGAATCACACAGTGCAGTACTGTGTGAGTCATAGCGTGGAATATAATAGAAGATAATAGAATAAGACAAAGCTATTCCATTCGCTAGAACTTAGTATGGATTTGAAATCAGAATATAACAGAATGCAATAGAATATAATAAAGCTATTTTATTCGCTAGTGGATTTGAAATCAAAGGTTCTATAGGATTCTATAGGTTTCTACGTAGCTTATATAAGTAGATAGTTTTCTTAGGGAAGAAAAAGTATATAAGGAAGCCTTCCTTCCCTTAAAGGACCTTCCCTCTTCTTCTTTCTTCTCTAAGCTTTTAATCCAAACACACTTGCACCTAAAAGCCTACTCTCTATACCTACCTCTGCCTTATAGGATATTCCTAATTAGGAAGTCTACCTATAACGTGCTTTGTAACTTTCCTCTCTTATTACTTATTAGCCTAGCAAAGAAAGTAAGTAAAACCTTTATCCTTTTACTACCCTTTTCCTCTTATCTTTAGAAGCTTGGATTAAGGGCTATTAGGTAATAATCGGATAATTACGAATACCGTATTCGGTAAGGGTACGGTTCGTAACACTAGCTATATCTCGAGTTAAATTTGCTAGCGATTTAATAGAAAGGCTAGGCTGCTAAGATTAAAGTTATCGATTATTTATAACCCGATTTCGCTTAATATTACCTTAAATAACGTATAAAAAGCAGCTATATCGCATCTATTTGCTAACTAAAAGCCGCGTTTAATTTATCTATTACTGCCTAGTAATACTAACCTATAGTAAAAGACTACTAGATATAACGCGCTATACACACTAACTCTTAGGCCACGTATCTATAAGACTAATTACAAGGGTACTAACTATTTAATTAAAGCCTTAATAGACCCTGGGTTACGTATAGCAGTAGATATAGTCGTCCTTAGTGCGCATAGCTTTATGCCCTTTTTTCTCTTTTCCTCTTTATCTTAGAATCTTTATTTATAGTGCCTATAATATATTTACTTATTATTTTAAGGCCGTTATACTATTCTAAGATTAATATATTACTAACGAGCGGTTTATAAATACATACTAACCTTACGTCTCGTATAAAAACGCAAAACACCTATATAATACTACTTAAGACTATAACCTCTTATTGCTAAGATAGGCAGCTAAGACCCTAGAAGACTCCTGGACCCTTTAAACTATTTAATTAGGCTCTAAGGAATAAGACCTAAGACTTAGACC
Organism: Ophiocordyceps polyrhachis-furcata BCC 54312; assembly: GCA_001633055.2. Classification (NCBI taxonomy): domain Eukaryota; kingdom Fungi; phylum Ascomycota; class Sordariomycetes; order Hypocreales; family Ophiocordycipitaceae; genus Ophiocordyceps; species Ophiocordyceps polyrhachis-furcata. The sequence continues at coordinate 143,842 of LKCN02000005.1, read as the reverse complement.
CGCTTCCTAATATATATTTAAAAGCTAAGACTAAATATTTCCTTAATATTTTGCAAGATTAGCCTTAAGAGAATTAAAATACGACTCCTAAAACTAAGATTATAATATTAAGGATAAAGACTATTTAATTATAGCTTTTCCCTTAATAACCCTAACTAGCTAGAACCTATAGTCCTAGTTAGCGGCTCTTTAGTAGCAGATTGCCGACTTGCAGAGCTAATAGACCCCTAAGCCCGCCTGCTATAGAGAAGCCTTAATAGCTTTTGCAAATCGATCTACTGCTTTCGTCCCCTCTAGAAAGGCTATATAGCCTATCTTTGCTACTATTAAATAACTAAACCTGGCTTACTCTAACTCGGCTAAGACTCGCTATAAGGATATTAGAATGTTCTTTAGAAAAAAAGGCGAGTTTAGCGCTTTTCTAACTAACCTAAAGGATAAGATAAGGACTAATAAAGCTACTTTTTAGGATAAGGAAAACAGGATAGGCTTTTTATTTTACTCCTTTAATAGCAAGGCTTATAAGACCCTTAAGACCTAGTATAACTTAATAGAATAACCCTTTTCTAGACTAGTAGAAATAATCTAGTATTTCGAGTCCGCTTATAGTAATCCTAATAAGTTTTTAAAGGCTGCTAAGCGCTTCTGCTATTTAAACTTCTTAATCTCTAGTAAGTAGGAGATCTAGGAATTTATCGCGGAATTTAATAACCTAGGTACTAAAACCTATATACTATTTAATTAAATAAAGTATACGCTTTAGGACTACTTTCTAACTAACTTAGACTCTAGCCTATTAACTAAGACTAAGGATAATAACCTCTCCTATAAAGACTTTTATAGCTATATTAAGGACTCGGTCTACTACTAAAAGAAAAATACTATTTAATAAAAGACCTAGCGATTAAGTAGTTATACTCCCTACTATAAAAATAAATTAGCAGGGGAAAATAAAAAGACCCTAATAATAATATCTAAGGAAAAAGGCAAGGTTTTTTCTAAGGATAAAAAGAAGGTCTACTAGGATAATAGCACGTGCTTTATCTATAGAAAGAAGGGCTATATAGCTAAAGATTGCTCCGACTAAGCCTAGATCTCGGGCATAAGAAGGACGCTAACGCTACTGCTAACTGCTTCTAAAGACTCGGATTTAGGAAAAAAGTAGGACTATTATAAGGCTCCTTAATAGTCCTAAAAGTCTTATATATAGAGAAAAAAGTAGGAAAGTTATTTACTATTAATAGTTAAGTTTAAATTAATAGAATCGCTTTTTAAGCCTTATCTTTCTATAATACTAAAGCAAATGCCTATTTCCTTATTAGTTGCTAATTCGCTAAGCAGGCTATTAAACGCCTTAATGCTAAACTCGTCCTTATTAGTCTAGTCCCCCTAGTTAATTTATAAGGCCGCCTAGCTAGTCTAGTGCATAAGCAGTTAATTATAACCTTTATAATTAATAGCTAGTCCTTTCCCTAGGAGACTTTCTAAGTTACTAACTATGCCTAGGATCTCTTTATTAGCCTATACTAGCTAGCTAAAAAGAAACTACTACTCGATTATATTGCTTAAAAGCTTATCTAGCCTAATAACCTCCTTGCCCTTGCTAAGTACTCCTTTTTAATCCTTCTGCCTAAGACGCCTTTACTTAATAAGCAGATTAACCTAGCTATTTAGGCTAACGCAGAACGCTAGAACTAATTAATTAAGGCAGATAAAAAGAAGTATATAAGATCCTCTAATACTTATAAAAGAATAATAACTTTATATAGCCTACGAAGAAAAAAAAGCTAGCCTAGATCCTAACCTAGACTAAGACCCTTAACCTAACTAACCCTTAGGAAAATAACTAGGACTACTAAGACTAATTAATCCAAGCAGTCTAAAAGGATCTCTAATAAGCATAATAGAAGGAATTAACTCCTTTAATACTAACCTAGCCTATACCCTTAGAAGATAACCCTAACCTGCTTAAGGTCTTAATTGCAAAGCTTAGTCCCGCGAGTTGCATATATTAAAGCTAAGAGATCCTATTCCTAGCAGGAGAAGACCCTAATTATATTGCCTTAATCTATAGCCTAATTCTATAGCCCTTTATATATATAGAAGGCTTTTTTAGTAAAAAGAAAGCATATACCCTTATAAGCCTTTATCCTAGTTATAATATTATGCTAGAACTTAAGAAACCTTTTTATTTAGCTAGTCCCCCGTTTTATTATACTCTAATTAAATACTTGCTATTAGAGAAAGAAACTATAGACTACTTGCTTAAGATAGGTTTTATTAAACCTAACGCTAGCCTATATACTGCCTCTATCCTATTTGCGCTAAAGCTGTACTCTATAGCCTAATATTTCTATATCGACTATTATTAGATAAATAACTACTTAAAGAGTCGTATCTTACCTGCCCCCTTTCTTAATAGTACTGCTTTTAACTGCTAATCTGCAAAACGCTTTTCTAAGATCGATATTATCTAGGCATTCTACTATCTCTATCTTAACCTAGCCTCTAAATACCTAATAGTATTCCGTACTAGGTTTAGTATATTCTGTTAATTAGTCCTTTTATTTAGATTAAAGGTCGGCCCTACTTAGTTCTAGAACTTTATTAATACCTAGCTCTATAACCTCCTCGATAAATATACTAGTGCATATATAAATAACGTCTTAATTTATATAAATAATAATAATAAGGAAGACTATTAGACTAAATGCTATAAGGTTATCTAGCGCTTTTATTAGGCTAATCTATAGGGTAATATTTAGAAGTCCTAGTTTAATATTACTAAAGTTAACTACTTTAGCATAATACTATACGCTAGTATAGGACTTAGTATCGACCCTTGCAAAGTATAGGCTATTATAGATTAGAAATTCGAAGACCTTAGAGACTATAAGGCTATATGCTCTTTTATAAGTCTCTGCAACTTTATCTAGATCTTTTGCTATTATGCTAGCGTAACCGCTAAACTTTTAAACTAACTACTTAAAAAGAATACGCTTTTTAAACTCGGACTAGAATAGCGCAAAGCATTTAATTAAATAAAGAAGCTCGTAACTAAAGCTCCTATTCTTGCTTTTTTCTGCCCTAAACTGCTTACCTAACTTAAGACTAATACCTCCTAGAACGCAACCGCTAGTATACTATAGCAATAGCAGACTAACTCGACCTAGAAGCCTATAGGCTTTTTTTCTAAGACTATATCCCCTACTAAACGCGCCTATCTAATCTAAGACTATAAGCTCCTTGCTATTATCTAGAGCCTTAAATACTTCTACTTAGAACTCCTTAGTTAGAAATTTAATATTATTATAAACTATAAGGCCCTAATATATTTCTCGATAAAAAGGCTGCTATTAATCTAATAAATCTATTAGTCTAACTTCCTAGCTTAATTTAATATCTATTTCCTCTATTACCCTAGCTAACTAAATATAGCCGCTAATGCTCTCTTATATAAGATAGTTAAACTCTTTATAGTTAAGGCTAGAGAGAAAAAAGAATAGATAAACTAATTAATTAAGCTAGAGTCTCTTAGTTTTAACCTCCCTAAAATTGCCCTTTTAATCGCCTCGATTCGTATACTTAATACTATAACCCCTTATAGTGCTAACCTTGCTATACTTATCTAAGAAAAAAATACGGTTTAGAAACTCGGCTATTATAGCAATTATTTAATTATCCTAAAGCAGACTGCTAATAGGCAAATATTCCTCTATATAGCCCTAATTTATAAAGCTTATAAACCTCCTATCTTTACTTATAAAGGCTAAAATAAAATAATTAAAGTACTATAGTAGGACTACTACTAGCCTAGGATAAAGCAGGATATCTAAAAGTATATTCGCAACTATTATAATTGCTAGAGAAATAAGACCCTGTATAATAAAACCCCTAGCCTTCTATACCCTTTGCTAGTACTAACTGCTATTTAAGAATAAGTTGCTTATAATAGCAAAACTATGCTTATAGATTGCTATAGATATAACTATATTTAGACCTTTATCTGCAAGCTAAGCCGGATTATCGCTATATTGCCTAGTAGGAAGAATAATACCTTAGAGACCCTTGCTAGCTATTATTTCTAGCACTTATACTGCTTTTTTAGCCTGCTAACTGCTTAGATTATAGATACTACTAGCCTTTTTATCTCTTTATTCCTAAAAAAAATTAACTAACTTACTAGTATAAGGCATTATTATAGTAATACCCTTTACCTAGAGACCTAGAGCAGTGTTAAGATTATAAACTAGTATCTAGATTAAAGGCTATGCTTCTATATCGATAAATATTAAGATAATTAAAGCAATTATCTACTAGCGCTAGACTTTGCGTATAACTTATCCTAGTATGCCTTTATTAGTATAGCCCTACTAATAGTAGCACTTAGTAAAGCAGTTAGGAACCCTCTCTCTCTGCCTTAATTAAATAGTTCTTCGACCCTTAATAACTCTATTAAACCTGCCTATATTGCTTTACGCCTTATTACCTATATATAGGAGGTATAGCAATAGGCCCGTAATATTATAGCTCGAACTTAGGAATAGCAAAAGCAATAAGCTAATAAGAAAAAACGCCTTATAGACTTTACTATTAGTAATAAAGTCTTCCTATAAAAGAAGGGATTTAGTATAATCGCCTTAATAACTCGCTTTAATACTTAGTAGTCTAGTCTATTTATAATTACTACTAAGAGAGGTTTTAGCTATATTTTTAACCTACTAGATAGCTATAAAATAACTAATTTATTCTATACTAACTAACTCCGCAAAGCCCTAGATAATCTATTGCCTAATTAAATAGTCCTAGCGCTTAAACCTAAAGAAATCTAAAATATGCCCGAATAGGAAGTTAATCGCGTCCTCTATTCTTATATTATAAAGAGGAATAAATATCTAGAGTATTAAGTATAATAGCAAGGCTATAATCCTAATTATATATAGTATCCTGCTAGGAACTTTAAAAACGCGCTAATCGCTTTAAAGGAATACTATAACTATTATATTAATACCCTAGAACCCCTTTTAAACTTAAACAAATAGATTAAGGCTGCTATAGCAGATAAGCTATATAATAATAACAATAATAATAACCGTGCTATTAAATTTAGCATATTACTACGAGTCTATAGATATATACCTTAATAGGCATATTAAGGACTTAGTTAGGGGGTAGTATTATGCGCTATATATACTAACTCTTAGGCTATATATCTATAAGACTAATTACAAGGGTACTAACTATTTAATTAAAGCCCTAATAGACCCTGGGTTATATATAGCAGTGTATATAGTCGTCCTTAGTACGCATAGCTTTATGCCCCTTTTTCTCTTTTCCTCTTTATCTTAGAATCTTTATTTATAGTGCCTATAATATATTTACTTGTTATTTCAAGGCCGTTATACTAGAGGTTAAACAAACAGCTATAATAGCAAAAGGATAACTAGTAATACAGATTAAAATATATTTCTTTTAATTTTTTAGTACTTAAATTTTTTATTTTTATAGACGGTTTACTTATAAATAATAATAATTTATCCTTATAAATTAGATATATAATTATCCTAGGCAATAAAGATAGGATAGCAGATAAGTTCGTAATAAAAAGAAATATTATCTACTAGAGTTCTACTAAGTGCAAGAGGATTACCCGGAGTATTCTTGCTTAAAAAATATATAGTATATTATTAGGTTATAATATTAGTATCTCTCTAATAATAATACTAAATCGAATTATAGCTAAGCTAGGATTAGCCTGAGTTCATATTATATTATATATAGATTTATTCTTGCTATATAAGTATCTTATTAAGCTTAAGATAATAAAAGAAAAACGATTTATAATCGATATTATATCGATTAGAGAGTTATATAAAGGGCAGGAAATTAATAAAATCTAATAGATTATAGGAAAGAATAATTCTGCGGATACTATAATAAAAGCAACCCTAAATAAAACGCTAAAACGTCCTATTAATATAAATAAGGCTACTATCTCTCTAGAGGGAATCGTAATAAAGAAGGAGATATACTAGTATAATATCGGATTAAATTTAAATAATACTCGATCTAATAAAGAAAGAACTGCTAGTATATATTTATCCGAGTTAGGAATATAACCTTAAATAGCAGAATAACTTATTTCCGCCTAAACCCCTTTTTCTATAATTAACTCTAAAACGTTATAGTCGCAATATATATAAACCCCTTTTTACAAGATATTTAATATTATCCTTATTATAGTATATATTACCCCTTTCTATATAAGTATTATGCCCCTTTAGATAAGAGATAGGAGTATAATAGGAGCAGTATAAAAGGGGAAGTAGATTACCTCTAAACTTAGCACGATAAGCATATAATATCGTAATAAGTTTATGCTAAGATTATAGCAATAATAGTTTAAAGGAGAAAAAGGGCGGCTATATATTTAGATTATATAGAGTTTAGGATAATTATATATTACCTCTAGTTTAACCTAGAGATCTTTAAGATTATATATATATTCTATCTTCCTCTTTAATAGAGGAAGAGAGATATAGAGATATAAGCATATAGCAATAAATTAAGGACCCGAGCTAACTTAAGCAGAGTTCTTTCTTATATTATACTAATATATGTTAATGCCCTACCTATAGATACCTAACCTATAAGGTTTAGGGGGGGCTAGACCCCTTGCCCCTTGCAGGTTAGGACGCTATTACGCTCTGCTATCCTTTTACAACTTATTATAAAGGATACTATAAAGCCTTGCTCCCTTATAGCACCTCTACTAGCGACCTTATACACTAGCTTTCTAGCTTATAACGAGTTACTGCTATAGCGAGTTTAACTGCTAAAGCAAGTTTAACTGCTAACTACGACTTAGAATAGGGCTAGCGCTATGCTCGACTACTAACTGCCTTTGTTATTATTGCTCTAAATAGAATATACTAGTTATATAGCTTATAGTACCCTTAACTACTAGTTATAACTTAGAATACAGCCTAGCGTTATACTTAGCTGCCGACTAGTCTTTTTATTATTACTACTATCCGACTAGATCCTTTACTGCTACTTACCCCTTTTTATAATCCCCCTAGGCACTTCCTAGGGATACGCATATAGGGATAGCCTTAAGGGCTACTTTTTATTAAAAATTTGCATTTTTTATATAGCATTTTCCTTAAATCGACTTATAACGCTTGTAATAACCCAGCTCCTGCTTTCAACCTGTCTTAGTGCTCTTATTCCCTTTAAGCCGCCTATGCCTGCTGCTATTATCCCTCTAAGCTGCTTATACTAACTGCTATTATCCCTCTAAGCCGCCTATACTACTGTTATTACCTCTCTAAGCCCCTTATACTAGCTGCTATTACCTTTCTAAGCCCTTTATACTAGCTGCTATTATCCCTTTAAGCCGCCTATGCTAGCCGCTATTATCCCTCTAAGCCGCCTATACTACTGCTGTTACTTCTCTAAGCCGCCTATACTAGCCGCTATTATCCCTCTAAGCCGCCTATACTACTACTATTACCTCTTTAAGCCTTTTATACTAGCCGCTATTATTCTTCTAAGCCGTCTATACTACTGCTATTACTTCTCTAAGCCCCTTATACTAGCCGCTATTATCCCTTTAAGCTACTTATACTAACTGCTATTACCCCTTTAAGCTACCCGTACTAACCGCTATTACCCCCTTAAGCTACTTGTACTAACTACTATTACCCCCCCTAAGCTATTATTACTACTACTATTACCTCCTATACTACTGCCTATACCTACCTATGCCCGACTTAGTCTTCTTCCTACTACTACCCCCTCTTATAGTCCTTATAGCTATATCTTAGGGGCGTGCATATAAGGCTAGCCTTAAAGGCTACTTTTTATTAGGAATTCGTACTTTTTATATAGCGTTTTCTTTAAATCGACTTATAGCGCCTATACTATACTAAGCAATACCCCCCCCTAATTAACTTAATGCTTTTTAGCCGTATTTGCCGACCTACCCTATACCTACCTTAATAGGCGTATTAAGGCTATAGGCAGGGGGTAGTATTACGCGCCGCACCCTAGTATATTACAGCACTTAGTACGAGGAAGGATATAGGACCCCTAACCCCTATAGGCCTATAGTAGACCCGTTATATTAGGTAATAAGCCCTCTATAACGCATATAAAAGGGGCTTATAGCCCGACTACCCTTTCCTAGTTCTTTCTTTCCTCTTTATTTTAGAATATTTGTTTATAGTGCTTAATATATATTTGCTCGTTTTGCTAGCCGCAATACTTATCCTTAGTTATTTCCTTTAAGGGTAGGAATGCGTTAAAATGCATAAACGATTTATATTTATATATAGTTGTATTTATATACTAGCAGTCCTTTTTTATTAAATCGTTATAGAGGAAAGAAATAAATAAACAGAAAAATATAAAAGAAGAAACTATATATAGGAAAAATACAAAAAAAGAAATTATATAGGAAATAAATAAATAAGTATATAAAGAAGAATATAGTAATTGAAAAAGAGTAAAAGAATCAGTCTTTTATAGGGTAGTAGGGTTATAGTATATACTTATTATATTTTATGCTTTTTTATACGCGTATATATAACTTACCTTATAAAATAAATTTATTTCCTCTTTTTCTTTTATACTTTTTCTTTTTTTCTTCTTCCTTCTATGCTTATAAAAGAGCATAAAAAAAATCTTACTAACATTACTAATAAGTATAACTAAACTCTAATAAAAATAGCAATAGTACTTTCCTAAAATTATTATATAAGGCTAATAAAATATTCTAGAACTACTATTAAAGTCGATAAAGAAATATAAGAGTAAGGGGAAGGGAAGAGGCTATAGGGCTAGTAGGAGTAGTAGGTTAGGGCTAGTAGGCAATAAAATACTTATAATACATAAAACTATAATTATAAGCAGTAATAAAGAAGAAGATAATAAGGATAAAGTTTTACTAGTACTTACTCTATATATACGTTAAAGTATATAAGATTCTAATCTAATTTAGTTATAATTTTAGAAAGGATATTATAACGTTTAGAAAAGAGTTCTAGACTAATTTTATATAGCTCTTTCTGCTTTATTATTAAGTAGTTTGCTATTAATACCTTAGCTATTAAAACGCTCCTTGCCTCCTATAATACTAAGTTAATGCCTTTTCCCTGCTATATTAACGCCTAAAACGCTAGTAATAATAATAAAGATACTAAGAATGCCTAGCGGCTCTTAGCGTTATAATCCGCAAACCCTAAATTAGGGTTATCTATATAGCAAAGCTACTAGGATATTACTATATTTTTAATACGTATCCTAGCTTATATAGTAGCCCCTAATAACTAATACTTGCTAGGAGCAGGATTTAGTAATAGTAAAGAGCTGCTTTTACTACTCCTCCTAGGGATTATATTATAACTTTATAAGTATCCTTTTCTAATATCGAGATAATTCTTAGCTAATATTAGATATAAAGCTAGTACTTAAAGCGGGTTGAGCTATTTATACTTTAGCAGCCTTTATATAAACTAACGAATTTTTTAATAAAGGGCAAAAAAGCAAGTATATAAACTTAATATAAGTAGTAATATAAGCTAGATAGGAATTTAGAACTAAAAAATAATCCTATAATATACTAGGCTAGCTAAGAAGGGTAAAAAAATTAGCAGGCAATTTAAGCAAAAAAAATTTAAGTAAGTATAGCTAGTTAAAAATTTTAAGTATAGCTAAGCGAAAAAAAAACTTAGATAGATTAAGCTAGGCAGATAATATTTATTTGCTATTTTATCTAGGCTAAAAAGAATTAATAAAAGAGATTCTTGCTTTTTTAATATAAAGAGTATAGTTAGTTCTAAAAATAATTATATATTTATATAAATATATTTAGGATATAAAAGTATAATCTCTTTAAAATAAAAAGAAAATAAGTTTAGTATAGAGGCAATATCTATCTAATTTTAAGTTAGTATTATAATAAAGTATTCTAAAAGTTATAAAAAGTAAAAAAAAAATAATTAAGAAAGTTTTCCTAGAAAAAGAAATAAATCTCTTTAAGTATCTTAATTATTATCCTAAATATTCTAGATATAAGTTAAGGTCCTTAAAAGATTAAAACTATAAACTCTAGGAGTCTATTCCTTCCTAAGGATCTTATTATTATTTAAGGTCGATTTAGTCTTCTAAGTAGCTATTATACTATTTAGTACTATAAGAAATTAAAACCGCGAACTCTAGGAGTCTATTCCTTCCTAGGGTAAAAGTTATTTCCTAGCTTAAGTCTAGGTATTTATTTCCTAGTTAATTTATATTTTTATTAGATATAGGACTCGTATTAATAGCTAATAGTAATACTAATTAGTATAAGTAAGGCATTAATATATATTAGTATAATATAAAAAAAGACTCTGCTTAAGTTAGCTTAGGTCCTTAATCTATTAATATTTGCTTATATCTCTATATTTTTCTCTTTCTTAAAGGAAAAGGCTAGACTTTATATATATAGTTTCCTAATCCTAATCCTCTTTTTCTGCTTTATTTTCCTAATCTCCTTATAATCCGCTTCTAATCTTAGGTTAAACTTAATCCGATTATACTATAAGTACTGCCTAAATATAGCCTTATTGCGTAATTAAATGCTTTATCTATACGTACCTATCCCTAGTTATTTCCTTTAGGGGCAGGAATGCGTCGAGACGCGTAAACGATTTGTGTTTATATATAGTTATATTTATATATTCTTAGTAGCTAGAAACAGACTTTCTATTTATTAAATCAGAAGCCTAGCTTGCATTTATTAAACCTCTTATAAAGTTATTATTATACGGGATATTATAGTTATATATAAGTTTTAAATCCGGGTATTTATTTAAGTATTTCTAGATTATATTTAAAGCTGCTATATAGGTTATATCTAGCTTAAAGCAAATCTAGCATAGGAAATAACAGCGTAAAGTATATTAAGTCTTGTTTTTATAGCCGGATATAGTAGGGAGCCTATTTTTTTTAATATTGTAGAATAATATCTTTTCCAGGTTCTATAGTTGCCTTTTTAAGCTTAATTCCCGGTTTAAAAGGTATTTTAGATATCTCTAAAGACTCTTTATTATATTCCTTTATCTTATTTCTTATATATTTTTCCTAAGAGATATATAGCATTTTATTTGCTCTGTTTATAGATATATTTATACCTAGAAAGTCTTCTAAATTTCCTAAGTCTTATAGGGCTAGGTTTTTTCCTATTTAGCTAAATAGATTACTTATTATAGTATCCGTAGCACTTATAACTAGGAAGTTATCTATGTAGATAGCTATAGCTATATATTTATTTTTATATATAAAAACCCCTTTGTCTATAGGTAAGGCTTTAAAGCCTACCTTATTAAAAGTATTAGATAAGTAGTTATACTAGAGCTTAGGACTTTATTTTAAGCTATATAAAGCTTTCTTTAGTTTTATTATTAGGTCTTTATTTTATTTATATAAGGGATATTATTTATTATAGCATTATTGTATTATATAGTCTTTATAACCTTCTAGAAATTTCACATATATATCTATATCTATATCTGCGTAAATAAAGGCATTCTTTATATTATATTGCCTTATAGGCTAGTTATTTTTAACTGCTATATTAAGAAGTATTTCTATAGATTTAGGTCTTATAGTTATAGAGAAGGTATCTATATAATCTGTCCCTGTATTTAGTTAAAACCTTAAATAACAAATCTAGATTTATATTTTAATATATTATTATTATTATCCTTTTTTATTTTATAGACCTAGCGGCTTCCTAGAGCCTTCCTATCTCTTAGAAGGTTGGTTTTTTCCCAGGTTTTTTGTCTTATTAATTCTTCTAATTCTAGAAGCATATAAATATTTTATTCTTTAGCTTCTAAGCTTTTTATAGCCTGTTTATAATTCTTAGGCTCTATAGGATCTGTATTTTCTAGTATATATAGTATTAAATCTAGATTTGTATATATTATAGTATGTATTTCGGGGTATTCTATGTATTTGTTATAAAACTCTGCCAGCTTTCTAGGTAGTATATAAGTTTTAAAGTTAGTTTTAGTTAGTTTTTCCAGAAAGTATTTTTTAAGCTTTGTTTTTCCTTATAAAATACTAGAAATATTATAATAGTTTAACTAAAAAAGTTAGTAATAAATAGTAATACTAACTTAAGTAAAAAATACTTACTAGTCTAAGTGCTAGATTTGTATGCTCGGCTTTAATTCTATAGTCCTAGTATAAGTTGTTTAATTTTTTTATATATCTAATAGATATAAGAGCGCTGCTAAAGCTATTATATAAAGTTAACCTTATAGCCTTATAAAAGGCTTAAGAAATATTTCGAATAATTCCTTTAGGTCGACTAAAGCATCCTATTTGCTAAGGGATATACTATTTTTTTTAAGTTCCTTATTAGCCGTATTATTAATAGCGTAAAGAATAGCTGGCTAAAGTTAAATAGCTATATTTAGCATATTATAGGTGGAATTCCACCTAGTAACGTTATCTATAAAATAAAATTAGTGAAAAAATAAAGAAATAAAACTAGAAAACTTACCTAGGGATATTTTTTCCTTTTTTAAAGTAGAAGAAATTTAACCCTGATTTTTTACTCTTTTAATGCCTTCTTTAAATAGCTTTTTTAGCTCTATATTATACTTTAAAATTATAATAACTCTTTAAAGCTAGTTAAAGTATATAATTATAACTATATATAATACAAATCGTCTATACATCTTAACGCATTCCTGCCCCTAAAGGAAATAACTAGGGATAGGTATATATAGATAAAGCATTTAATTACGTAATAAGGCTATATTTAGGCAGTACTTATAGCATAATTAGATCGAGTTTAACCCGAGATTAGAAGCGGATTGCAAGGAGATTAGGAAAATAAAGCAGAAGAAGAGGATTAGGATTAAGGAACTATATATATAAAGTCTAGCCTCTTCCCTTAAGGAAGATACAGATATAAAGATATAAGCATATAGCAATGGATTAAGGACCCGAGCTAACTTAAGCAGAGTCCTCTCTTGTGTTATACTAATATATATTAATGCCCTACTTATATAAAGAAAGCTGGAAAAATTAGTAAAATAAGTATACAAGTAAAAAAAAACTTACTAGAAAAGTTATTATCTTTAACTTGTATCTCTATATTATTAGTTTCTAGGGCTATTAAATCCGAATTAATATAGTTAGAGAGAATTATATTATTTATAGCCAAGGAAAGAAAAGCTTTAAGTATATTTTAGGCTATAAGGTTAATAATATGCGCTATATAGCGCATATTACTTTTAAAGCTCTCTGAAAAAAGGCTATAATAAGCCTCTTTATATAAGTTAGCAAAGGTATTATTATTACTAGCGATATTTCTTATAAAGCTATAAGAAATTAGTTAAAAAAACTAGTAAGTATAAAAAAACATACCTGAAAATAGTCGAATAGTTTAAAGTCAGATAAGAGCTTAAAGCTAAAAGAGCTTCTTAAAAAATATAAACGCTAGTATATTATTTGGATAATTTGTAGAAGCCTAGGTTTTTTAATATTAGCTTAAAAAATTTAAAAAAATAAACTTACTTATAAGGAAATAGTTTAACGTAAAATCTAAAGAGATATACGTTAAAATAAATACTAATATACGCAGCCTAAGCATTAAAAGTCTAGATATTAAACGTTAAGTTAAATAATCTGAAGTTTTTAATATAATAATTTAGCTTATTATTAAGCAAATTTTGTTTTTCTTCGAATTCTTTACTTAAAAGCTCTTTAATTTTTGCTAGGTAGATTTTTAGATAGTTACTATTTTAAAAATTAGTAATAAAAGTTAAAAAAAAGAAATAAATAAAATAACTTACTAGTTATAAAACGTTAAAAGCTCTAAAAAAGAGTCCAAGCTTATAGCGTTAAAAGGAATATTATTGCTAATTAAAAAGAATAAAATCCTTTTATAAGCCTTGGTTAAATGAAACTAAAGTTATTGTTTTTTTGCTATATATTCTTTAAAAAAATTCGGTCTTTCTTCTTAGGGCTTTAAAAAAAATTAGTAAATAAGTAAAAAAATAAATAAAAAAGTAAATAAACTTACTTTTTTTTCTTCCTTGTTTTTTACTTTCGTTACTAAAAGCTATGCCGTCGCAATAAAGAAAATAATGCCTACCTAAGTTAAAGTTAATTTTCTAATCGATTATATACTTAAAAGTCTTATTATAACTAAAATAATTAGTAATTATATATTTATTAGGATTAAGGACGCAACTATAGAATACGGAATAACCTGTTTTTATATAAGCCCCTTTTCTATAACTAACTCCGCGACTATCCTTATTATAATACACATAAACCCCTTTCTGCTAGATATTTAATATTATCCCTATTATAGTATATATTACCCTTTTCTATATAAGTATAGGGCCCTTTTAGATAGGAGATAGGAGTATAATAGGGGTAGTATAAAAAGGGAAGTAAATTACCTTTAAACTTAGTATAATAAGCATATAATATTATAATAAGTTTATATTAAAATTATAGTATTAATAGTTTAAAGGAGAAAAAAAGCGGCTATATATTTAGATTTTATAGAGTTTAGGATAATTATATATTATCTTTAGTTTAACCTAGAAATCTTTAAGATTATATATATCTTCTACTTTTTTTACTAATAAAGGAAGAAAAATAAAAATATAAGCAGATATTAAGAAATTAAGGGCCTAAGCTAACTAAAGCAGAATTCTTTTTTATATTATACTAATATATATTAATATCCTACTTATAAGAATTAGTATTAATATTAGCTATTAATATAAGTCCTATATTCGATAATATATAGATTAGCTAGACTAGGTTGCTTATTTTTAAGCTAAGAAAGCTAATAGACTTTTTAAATATAAATAGACTCCTAGAGTTTATAGTTTTAACTATTTAGGAACTTAATACTATATCGACTATTTAGAAAAGCAATATTAAGACTAAGGAGGAATAGACCCCTATAGCCTATAGTTTTAATCCCTTAGGAATTTTAATACTAGATAAAAATACTTATAAAATTAATACAAATTCTTATTAATAATAACTAGGATATTAGCAGAAATTACTATAGAAAGTAATTGCTAATAACTCTAGAATACTAAGTTTGCTTAGAAGATTATATAAATTAATCTCTAGGATCTTTTCTAAAAATAAAAAACGCTTTAATTAAGCGAATTAAAAACTAAGAAGAACCTATCCTAAATTTATACTAATATCTAATTAATATTAAACTTTAGATTTTATATTTTATAAAATTATCTAGAAGCTCTAGTACTTTACTCCTTAAGGACTTCTAAGATGCTTTTAAAAAATAGGATAAGAATATTTAGGAATTAGCGGATCCTAGAGTAATAAAATTACTAAAAAGTTTCCTTAGAGATAGAGGATTCTTTCTAGGACTTAGGAATATAAGAATAGGACTCTTTTTTATATAAATCCTAAACTAGGAATAAATAAAGTAATAGCTGCTTATAATATACTAATAGGCGTAATTTAAAGAAAGTACCCGACTATTTTATTATGCTCTTCTATAAAGGATATAATAACCTTTAACTAGAAACTCCCTAAATTCGAATCTATTTTAATTACTAACTAGAAGGCGAATACGATTAATTTAGAACCCTTTATTACTAATTTAGAGATAATATTCCTTTAAACCTTAACTATATTTTTAAATAACCCTTTTTATAGAACCCTTAATAAATAAGGATATTCCTTAAGGACGAACCTAATATCTAACGTTATATTAATTCTAAAACGCTTTTATATAGAATATAGCTTTTCTAGGAAGCAATTTAAATAATATATAAACTCTATAAGAAATTACTTCGAGTTTAATCTAATTTTAGAAAAAGCCTAAAATAATCCCTTTTAAATTTTATATATAGCTATCCGTATATATAATAAGAGGTCTTTTCTATTTAAATCTAGTATTACGAACTACGTTAGCGAGCTATAACGTTATAAGTCCTGCGGGTATAAGCGCAATAAACTTAGCCTCTATGGAACTCGTTATAACGATTATTTAACGCTTCGATTTCTACGCAATAGGGCCTCCCGCGAGGAAGATTACGAACCCGGCTATAGAGGCGCGGGTAGCCTTATTATCCGCAAATAAGGCATTAGAATAAACGCGTAGTTAAAAGTCCTTTCTATAAGCTGTATTACTTAGTATAATTCTAAGGGAATATATACTGCGTAAATAGTA
>LKCN02000005.1:112241-127568 GCA_001633055.2 Ophiocordyceps polyrhachis-furcata BCC 54312 | reverse complement strand
TATATAGAATATAGCTTTTCTAGGAAGCAATTTAAATAATATATAAACTCTATAAGAAATTACTTCGAGTTTAATCTAATTTTAGAAAAAGCCTAAAATAATCCCTTTTAAATTTTATATTAAGTTATGCTTAAAATCAACTCCTAACTTACTTATTAATAATAATATTATAATAAAATTTACTAAAGTCTAGGATAAAATAAAGAACTTTATAAGGAAACTATATAATTTGCTTAATAATATTATTTATTTATTTTTTAATATTTATTTTTTATTAAAAATTGCTCTAGGATATTTTTATTTAATTTTCCTTTAAATTTAGACTAGTTACGTATAGAAATATTTTATATATTATATTAAGTAGTATAATATATATAAAACGTAGTATAACTAACTTAAGAATTATTTTAAATTAGGTATTAATTATATATATTACTTTACTAACTAGATATTAACTTTATTTTAATCTATTTGCAAGGCAAATTTAGAACTATCCTTATATAATATTCTCTAGAAACTATTTAATAAACTAGAGTTATATTAATAAGCCCTTAGCAAAGGGTATAAAGGAGATACCTTTTTGCGTATAATAATTATTAATATATATTAAGGAGTACTAGAACTTAAGTTTATATTATTCCGACTAGCTAAGGATATTAAGAACTTATAAGCAGATTTATACTTTATATTAAAGATATCAATTTCTAAGAATAAAGCTAAATAAATAACGCAATAAAGCATGATTTACTATATAGACTATAGATATTAGAATAATATATAAAATCGATCTAAGGATAGCTTAATAATAATCTAAGTCTAATCCGATTTTAGACTAAATAAGAATTAAACTCGGAAGTATTTTATATATTACGCGCCTCTGCTTAATCCGCATACATAGTTATATAATCCGACTAAAGGTAGCAGAACTTAATAGAAGCACTAGTTATATTATACAGGGCTATTATAAGGGGGTTATAATATAGAACTTGCCCTAGTCCATGCCTATATAAAAAGCTACGGACTCTGCTCTTTTTTGCCTATTTTCTTCTCTTTCCTTTTTATCTAAGAATATTCGTTTATAGTACTTAATATATATTTACTCGTTATGCCTAGCTATAATACTATTTTTAGATTATTTTCCTGCTAGCAAGCGTTTAATTAAATACGTATTCTACTTTTACGTTTTATAGAAAACGAAAACTACTATACCTAGACCTCTAGTAATAAAACTGCTAGAGTTAACTATAACCTCTAATAGAGTTATTATTAAGCATAACTATTAACTAACCTTATTTATTAGTATAATAAAAGACCCTAGCTTAATAATAAGACTATTAGCCCTTAACCTATATTAACTAACTTTATTTATTAGTATAATTATAGACCCCGACCTAGTATAATAATAAGACTATTATAGCCTTATAACCCGAGGATTTATATCTAGTAAAAACGCACTAGTTTATTGCTCTACTAGAATTGTTTTAAAAGACCCCTTGCCTATACTAATAAGACTAGAGCAGTAAGGCACGACTCTAGACTAGACTTTAGTCCTAACCCTTCCTATTAGCATAGCCTTATAACTACGACCTAGAGAGATAGCTTTTTTTTTAGTATAGCCTAAGCCTATATAGAATACTATAGAGACTATATAGACCCTTATAGCTAAAATAACCTAGATAAGAGAAAAGATAGACTAACTATATTACTCTTGCTCTCCTAACTAAGACTACGACTATTCCTATAAAAAGGCCTTTACTGCTTTTAAAAGGCCTTTTATAGGAAATTTTATAGCATTAGGCAAGGCCGCCTAGTAGACCTTTGCTATAATAGGCGACTTAAACCCTAACTACTTAGATAAGGCTAAATCTTACTATAAAAATATTAGGACTTTTTCTAGGAAAAAGGGCGAGTTAAGCGCTTTCCTAGTAAAGTTAAAAAATAAAATATAGACCGACTATTTTATATTTTATTATAAAGAGGACTAGATATCTTTCCTCTTCTAGGCTCTTAAAGGCAGGGCTTAGAAGACTCTCGAGACTTAGTATAAGTTAAAAACCCGCCTTTTTTCTTGCTTAGCTAAGATAGTATAAAGCCTTAAGTTAGTATATAGTAACCTAAATAAATTTATTAAATCCGTTAAAAAGCTGCGGAGATTAAACTTCTTAATAACTAGTAAGTAAGATATCTAGAAGTTTATTATAGAGTTTAATAATCTAGCTATAAAGACCTAGATTCTTATAGACTAGCTAAAGTATTCTCTCTAGGACTATTTGCTAGCTAGCCTTAACCTAAGCCTTTTATCTAAGGCTAAAAACGATTGCCTTTTATATAAGGAATACTATAAGGCTATTAAAAATACTATATTTTGCTATAAGAAAGAGGCAGTATAAAGAGAATCCTGCCCCCTAGCACGCGCTCCCTAATATAATAGAGTTCCTGCGTCTTCCCCTTTTAACTAAAAAAGAGTAGTTAGGGCTAAAAATAAAGGGTAGGCACTTATAGAAGACAAAAAATAAGTATATTAGGAGAATAGCATTTATTTTATCTATAGAAAAAAAAGACACTAGGCTAAAGACTGCCCTAATTGCTAAAAAGTCTCTAGGTTAAGGAGATAAGCAATGCCCTTACTTATAATAAAGAAGACGGACTCTAATAGTAATAAGTCGGGAAAAAAGTAGGACTATTATAAGGCTCCTTAATAGTTCTAAAAGTATTAGTAGAGAAAAGCTTAGGAAAGTTATTTACTATTAATAGTATAATTTAATCTAATAGTATTAGCCTAAATACTTCCTCTCTCTATAATACTAGAGCAGAAACTTGTTTTATAGTATCCTAAAGATTTGCTAAAAAGGCTATAAAAAGCCTTAGGGCTAAACTTTCCTCTATCCGCTTATTTCCTTTTATCGACTTCTAAGGCTATAACGCAAGTATTATAGACTAGTACTTAACTGCTACTTTTATAATTAATAGTCGTGCGTTTTTGCAAAAAACGTTCTAAGTTACTAATTATAATTAGGATATTCTTATTAGACTTAAATAAATAGCTAAAAAGCACTTTTTTTTAACTATTCCTCCTAGCGTTTTATATAGCCTAATAACCTGCCTGCGCTTGCAAAGTATTCCCTAGTAATAATTTTGCAGAATCCGACCCTTAGTAGCGGAAAGATCGATCTAGCTATATAGATAAATATTAAATAATAGGATAAGTTAATAAAAAAGGATAACTACTACTACTAGATCCTATAAAGGCAGTAGTAGAATAATAACCTAGTATTCCCTACTAGTCTAAAAAAAAAGTACTTAACCCTAACTAATAACCCTAACCCGACTATAACTAATAATAATAACACTGCCCTAGATAATAAGCTCCTCTAAGTATAATAAATTAGATCCCTCTAAGCAGACTTATAATAGGCTTGCTAAAAAGATCTTATGCCCTTAATACTAACTATTCCTATGCTTTTTAAACTAGACTCCGTACTAATTAGTAAGGAGATTGCAAGACTCGCCCTAGCTAGCGTTATATACGCTAGGTAGAATATTCCCTTCCCTGCTAGTAAGGACCTAGACTATATAACCCTTATATATAGTATAATCCCTCTAGCCTTTATATACTTAAAAGGCTTTTTTAGCAAGAAGGAAGCATATACCCTTGCTAGCCCTTGCCCTAGTTATAATATTACGCTTGAACTTAATAAGCCTCTTAATCCTGCTAGCCCTCCTGCGTATAAAACGCTAGTTAAATACTTACTATTAGAAAAAGAGACTAGTAACTACTTCCTTTCGATTGGATTTATTAAACCTAATACTAGCCTATATACTATGCCCGTCCTTTTTGCCCTAAAGCTATACTCGATAGCCTATAGGTTTTTTATTAATTACTACTAGATAAATAACTATCTAAAGAGCTAGATCTCTCCTGCGCTTTTTTTTAATACCACTATATTTAATTGCTACGAAGCCTAATATTTTTCTAAAATTAATATAATCTAAGCCTTCTACTGTTTTTATCTCGACCCTAATTCTAAGTATCTAACTATATTGTATATAAGATTTAGCATATTTTACTAAAAAGTCCTCCTTTTTAGCTTAAAGGTTAGCCTAGCCTAGTTCTAGAATTTTATTAATACCTAACTCTATAACCTTTTAGACTAATATACTAGTACTTATACTAATAATATCTTAATTTATTTAGATAATAATAAGGAAGAAGCTTACTAGGAAGAATACTATAAGGTTATTTAGCGCTTTTACTAAGCAAATCTATAGAGAGATATTAAAAAGTCCTAGTTTAATATTATAAAGGTTAACTATCTTAGAGTTATGCTTTACGCAAGCATAGGAATTAGCATTAATCCTTATAAGATTTAAGCAATTATTAACTAGAAATTCAAGGACTTTTGCAATAGGAAGGCTATATATTCCTTTCTTAGTCTTTATAATTTCGTCCGGATCTTTTATTACTACGCAAGTAAGGCTGCTAAACTTTTAAACTATTTATTAAAAAAGGATAGCGACTTTTCCTTTAGACTTAAATAGCGTAACGCTTTTGCTTAGATAAAAAAGCTTGCTATAAAGGCCCTAGTCCTAGCCTTCTTTTAACTTAAACTTCTAACCTGCTTTAAGACTAATATATCCTATAATACTACTACTAGAGTTCTATAGTAGTAGTAGCCTAATAATTTAACCTAAAAGCTAACTAGGTTCTTTTCTAAAATAATAACCCTAGCTAAGCGCGCCTACTTAATCTAGGACTGCGAATTCCTAATAGTAATCTAGAGCCTTAAACACTTCTACTCGGAACTCCTTAGCTAGAAGTTCGATATTATTATAGATTATAAAGCTTTAGTATATTTTATAATAAAAAGGCTCCTCTCTATATAATAAATATAGTAGTCCGACTTTTTAGCTTAATTTAATATATATTTTTTTATACTGCCCTAGCTATTTAAATATAATTGCTAATGCTTTATTGCAGAAAACTACTAAGTTGCTTACTATTAAAGCTAGAAAAAAAGAGGATTATATATTTAGTATAATCCCGCAAGAAAGACTTAGATTTAATATACCCCTAACTAACTCCTTAACTATAACTTCTATAACTATTTATATAGTAACTCTCTTAACTAAAGCGGACCTAGTTAATCTAATCTAGAAGAAAAACGCTGCTTAAAACCTTAGTTGCTAAGGCACCTTGCTAATTATTTTAGAAAAAGCTGCTAATAGTATATTCCTCCGCACTATACTAATCCGCGCTGCCTATAAGCCTGCTACATTCGCGCATGCAGGCTAGAATAAGTTATTAAATCTTATTAAGCAAGATTATTACTAGCCTAATATAAAGCAGGATATTCGCTAATATATTTACAACTGCTATAACTACTAGAGGAATAAGATTCCTTATAATAAAATACCTAGGCTTCTTTATCTTCTGCTAATTCTAACGATTATTTAGGAGCACGTAGCTTATAATAGCAAGATAATACTAAAAGATCGCTATAGATATAACTATATTTAGACTTTTATTTATAAACTTAGCAGGAGTATTACTATACTGCCTAGTAGGAAGACTAATACTACTAAAATCCTTACTAAATAATACTTCTAATTACTATATTTCTTTTTTAGCCTTCCTTTTATTTAGATTATAGATAACGCTAGACCCTTTATATTAGCATTCCTTATAGAAATTAATCGTCTAACTAGTATAAAGCATTAGTATAAAAGCGCTCTCTACCCTTAAACGCAAGGGAGCGTAGAAGTTATAAACTAGTACCTTGACTAAAAGCTGCAGTTTTATATATCTAAGCACTAGGATAATTAAAGTAATTTCTTTCCTGCTTTTAACTTTGCGTATAATTCTTTATAGTATGCTTTTATTAGCATAGCTCTACTAACTATCGCTTTTAATAAAAATATATAGAACCCGCTCTTCCTAATCGTCTCCTATATTAATACGTTAGATAATATACCTATAGCTATTGCAGCCGATCTCGTTGCTATAGCAGTAAAAGTATAGCAGTAGGCTTATAACTAATCTAACGCTATATAGTAATAATAGAAATATTAGGCTAATAAGAAACGTTAGAAAGTCGACTTTATTATTAAAGATAAAGTCTTCCTTAGTTATAAAGGTTTCGCTATAACTATACTAACGACTCGCCTTAATACTTAGTAGTCTAGACCTTTTATAGTAACTATAGAAAAGGGTTATAGCTATATACTAGATCTGCTAGATAGCTATAAGATAACTAACCTTTTTTATACGGACTAACTAAGGAAGGCAGCTTAAAACCTAATGCCTAACTAAACGTAGCCGCTATTTAAACCTAAGCTTATTAATAGAACGCCTAAGTAGGAAGTCGAACGTATTCTTTATAATCGTTTATTTAGAGCCTACTGCTAACTATAGTATTAGGTTGCTTAGCAGGGTTATAATCCTAATAAGACGTAGTATTCTATAAAAAACTTTCAGCACGCGCTTATAGCGCTAAAATTATACTATAATTAATATCTAGATTTACCTAGACCTCTAGTTAATTTATAGCGCTAGATTAAGTATATTATAGCAGATATAGAATATAATAATAACGATAATAATAATATAATAGCCTTTATAAGTAATACTGCGCGCTAATAACGCTATTCCTAACCTTAATACGCATATTAAGGCCTTTAGCAAGGGGTAATATTACGCGCCTCTGCTTAATCTATACTTATAATTGCATAATCCGACTAAAGATAGCGGAACTCGATAGAAGCACTAGTTATATAGTGCGGGGCGGTTATAGGAGGGTTATAATATATAATTTGCCCTAGTCCGCGCTTATATAAAAAGCTATAGACTCCGCTCTCTTTTGCCCGTTTTCTTCTCTTTCTTCTTTATCTAAGAATATTCGTTTATAGTGCCTAATACACGTTTACTCGTTATGCCCGGCCGTAACACGCAGCGGAGGACTTCCTAGAATATAGTATCCTAGGCAGTAGTAAAAAGCTATAAAGAATAGAGTTCGTTGTTAGAAAAGACCTAAGAGGTAGGAGATAAGTCTATAAGAGGGGGGGCGGGGTCTAATAGGCCAGAAGCAGTAGGCAAATCAGGCAGTAAGGAATTATTAGAGTCTAGGAGAGAAAGATTAAAATAGAATTAAAAGGCGTTTTAAGGAAGAAGCTAAGTAATATAGTCGTCTAAGTTATTAGAAGTCGGCTAGTCTTATTTTTATTTTAAAAAAGCATTAGGGATAGTAGCCTGCTTACTAGGTTAATACTTAATCTAGAAATTAAAGCGCAAGAGGTATTTAGCCTACTATACTTATTGCTTAGAAAGGCATTAGCGGGTTATAAAGTATTGAAGGTTCTAGTAATTAGTAATAATATTAAAGGACTAGTAACTATAGAGTTCCGCCTGCTATTACTCGAGGCAGCAAATAATAGCGAGTATTTCCTTATTATAGATAGGGTAGTTGCGCTTAGCTAGGGAGAGTTTCTACGAGTAAAATACGACTAGGCAAAGCTAGCTATCCTATTCCTAGGAAACTATGCCTCTAGCAGTAAAGCTACTATAATCCGTCTTAAGTTAAGTAGGCAGGTTAAAATCCTATTTAATAAGGACTAGGGCTTAGAGGAAGAGTTGCTTAACGCGCTAAAAGGCAGTCTCCTGCTTAGGGCCCTAGGAAAACAGTCTGCTAGACCTAGTTAGGTTTATAAAGGGGGCAATAATAGATATATAGTTAGAAATAAATATATAATAAAAGTTAGCAAAGCTAAAGAAACTATAGAGGCCTTTAACTATAAATAGTCGAGCCTAGTTAGAGATAGCTTAAATCTTAATAGGATCTGCCTAAATCCTAATACTAGCGATAAGGATAAACCCTAGATACTTAACTCTAGAAATAAGGAAGTTATATTTATCGAGATTAATATAAAGACTATATTCCTAGAGGCGTTAGAGGACTTAGCAGACTTTGCGGAAGTAATCTTAGCAAGTGCTAGAGGAGTAGATAATAATATTATCGATATAGGCTAAATAGAATTTATTAAAAAAGTTACTAAGGATCTAGTTAAAATAATATTAGAAAATAGCAGGGGCTTTATAAAGGCTAAAAGAGGTAACTATCTATTTAAAAAGTCTATACTATATATAGAAGGCTGTTTTCTACTCCTCCCCTTCCGTAATATAGACTTTATAAAAGGCCTAAATAATATTAAGCTTAGTAAACTACTTAGCGCGAGCTATAGTATAAAGGGTATTGCTAAAAAGGGGAATAGAGTAATAATCTAGAACTATAATAGTATTAAGAGCGCAATAGTCTATATAGAAATAAAGGCTGCCTCTAGGTTTATAGGCAAAAAGAATAGGGGCGCTAGCTAGAAAGCTACTAGGATAGATAAAACCTTTATTAAAAAGGTCGCGCAGTATTTTTTTAAGGATAAGGAGCTCTTTGCAAGATATACTATAAAAGAAACTAAAAGGAATAGTAGGATTAGTCTTATTTATATTTAGGCAGAGGGGAATAGAGTAGTTAATACTAGGCTTATAGGGGTTTAACTTATCCGTATCTTATTTATAGAAGAATAGGAGAAAGTCTTAGATTTTAAAAAAAAGATATTATTAGAGTTAGGTATTAAAAAGAGGAACCTTATCCTATAATGCCTTATTAATATTAGCAAGAAAGATAGTATAAAGAAGAAAGTTAGGAGAGGTTATTATTTAAAGTTTATAAGTAATTTAAGCAATAAAGGCGGAAGGTATTAAATATAGGGCAGAGGAGATCTCCTAAGCTATATAAGGGTCTTCGACCTTAGTATAGTTCTAGTTATATAACCTAAACTTACCTCCTAACCTTAGGAAAAGCGCCCGTACAGCTATAGACTCCGCCCCCCTGCCTATGCAATACACTTATCTTATAATAGTTCCCTTATCTTAGCTACGCCCCTATTACGCATAGCATACCCCCTAAGATACGCAGCTATAAGTGCGTAGCCCGCTCCCTAAGATCGGACCTAGATATATATATATAGCCCTAGGTAGCCCGCTTCCTCTAGAGCAGTATACGTAATTAAATATACTTAGTCTAGCCTAAGTATGCCTCCTTATAGCTAGCCCCTTAATATAATTACGTATTTTTTTTCTCCCTTTTTCTTTTCCTTTCTTCCTCTAATAGCCCTTTTTATCTATACTTTCTCCCCTTTTTTTTCTTATTCCCTAGCTATATCTTAATATAACTACTATTTTTACGCCCCTATTATATTAGTACTTATTAAATAATTATATTAAACGCTCCTTATAATAATATTTATAGAAGACTTATATATAGCTAGCGTAGAAGAATAGCTTACTAGTATCTTTTTAATAGATAATACCCCCTTAGATCTAGACCTTATTCCTTACTTTTAGCAGGAACTTAACTATACTAGGCAGGCGTTAGCTAATACCTAGGCCTCCCTTTCCTAGGAGCAGGTTACCTATTAATAGGTTCTTAAGCATATATAGGCTTTATATTCGGCCGAGCTCGATTAACTTTACTACTCTTAGCTAGGTAATCTAGCCGCCTGCCCTCTTGCTAACTCCCCCTTAGCTCCTGCCTAACTAACGCTAGACGCCTTCCTTATTGCTATAGCCCTCGCACGCTAGCGGAAGGCCTAGCTAAAATAGGATAGTAAACCCGAGTCTTTTTACTTTTTTATAAGCCGGTTAATCTACTAGTATAATATTAATAAGCCTTAGGGTAAAGCTAGTACCTTAGACTAGTCCTAGCTTTATATTCTTAATTGCCTCCCTAAAAATAAAATAAGGCATATTGCTGCTTTTTAATAGGCAGGGGGTTTTAATAGATAGTAGCGCTTATAGGATTTTTTCGACTACTTATACTATACTTTTAGTATAGTTTAGGAATAATAAAAAGCCTAGGACTAGTTATAGACCCTTATTTATAAGGATAGATAATGCTTTAGCGACTTCCTTCTAAAATTTAAAGAGGTTATACTTATAGCCGCTAGCCCCTATAAGTAGGCAGACTCTATAAAATTAATATAGCTTATAAACTCTCTCTCTCCTATGCTTTAAGACCTTTTTATTATAGTTAATATGCCCGAATCTTATACAGCTTTTATTACTAAGCTTTAGGGCCTTGCTTAGTCTTTTAAGCAAACTCCTTATTTCTTGCGTATTGCTTGCAAATCCTCCCCCCCTACCCTTATAGGTAGTAGCCCTGCTCTTGCTGCTATAGCCCTTATCCTAAACGCTAATAGTAATATCCTAATAAATAGCACCCGCCTAACTAAAGGCAAAAAGTTTACTCCTACTACCCTTACTAAACCTTGCGCTAAATAGGTCTTTCCGTTAGTTATTAACTAATAATAAAATAACGGGTTATGCATACGCTATAAAGCACGCGGCTATATAATCTATGCTTGCTTATACGCTATAGCGCGTTAGGCAGCCCCTGCTCCTAGCGTTACTAATCCGCGTATTATATATATTAATATTGAACCTCTTTTTAAAAACGCTAAGGAATAGGGAAACGCTTAACCCTAGAGCATTATAGCGCTCTAGGGTCCCTACTGGCTATAGACGAGAATATAAAAGCACTTCTTTAGTCCTAGCTTTATACCTCTTTTACGCAGATTTCTATAATCCTTAACTACTCGGAACTCGTATAAACCCTTATTAATAAAGGCTATTAGTACTATACTGCTATTAGCATATAGCTAGCTACTAACCTTTATATCTTTATTAAATATATATTGCCCTATAAAATCTAGGATGCCTTTGCTTAGATATAAAGACTTATAATTATAAGTATTGCCTAGCTTGCCCTCGAAGTTAATAATATTACGCGCCTTATTATAGCCTATATAGTTCCCTATTTTAACTTTCCTCTTATTTTAGGCAAATATTAGCTTAAGCATATACGCTCTTATTCTATTCCTTACGAATCCTGCCTCTAGCATAGCGACTCCTAGGCTTAGGTTTAATATCTCGACTCCCCCTTCTCCCTAGCTTAGGAGATCTCCTCTGCCCTATATATAATAGCTTCCGCCTTTATTACCTAAGTTACCTATAACTTTTGCATAATAACCTCCCCTAACCTTTTTTTTTAAGCTATCTCCTTTGCTAATATTAATAAGGCACTATAGGATAAGGTTCCCCTTTCTAATACCTAGCTCTAATAACGCCTTCCCCCTAAGATCTAAGACTTTCTCCTACTCTTTTATAAATAAAACGCAGATAAGTTAAACCCCTATAAGCCTAGTATTAACTACTCTATCCCCTTCTGCCTTAATATAGATAGGACTAATCCTATAATTCCCTTTAGCCCTTTTTATAGTATATCCTGTAAAGAGCTCCTCGTCTTTAAAAAGACGCTACGCGACCTTCTCGCTAAGGGTTTTATCTATCCTAGTAGCTCTCTAGCTAGCGCTCCTATCCTTTTTGCCCGCAAACCTAGTAGCAGCCTTTATTTCTATACTAACTACTGCGCCCTTAATACTATTATAGTTCTAGATTATTACCCTATTCCCCTATTGTAAGAGTATATATAAAATACAGCTATAAAAAAGCTTAATAAAAAAATAAAATAGGTATACTTTTATAAAACAAGACCTATACTATTTTATAGCCCCTTTAAAACGCTTTAATATGCATATCTTTTTACCTTAAACGGATAAGAAATAAGCTTATAATTAGACTTGAAACATATACTATAAATACGGCCTAATCCGTACCCACACCCCCCTAAGCACAGCGCTTACAGCGGGGTAGGGTACGTACCTACAGGGGCTATAGCGGGCGCGTTATAGCGGTTATAGCGGGTGTTATAGGGTTAGATCGATCAGATCGATCGGATTAACACGTACAAGTCTTCCTCCAAATCACCAATCTTCTAAGTTAAATATCTAAAAAAGGAAAATACCTAAAAATAAGGGGGAAGTAGTAACGTATAGGTACGTCAGAGTACTATAAGTAGGGACTTTAAAGTATCTCGAGAAGTACCTTTATTCCTAAGAAATTATCTATAAAAGAAGGAGGGTTTTCCCACCTACTTAGAAGAATTATTAGTATTAGCTTTTCTCACCTTCTTAATATAAACACCTCTCCTGCCTCCAATTCTTCTTTAATTGCCTCTTTTAGACTATTACGTGATTCCTCTTCTTCTTTTCTATCACGTGATTACCTTCCCGATTTATTAACTCTTTATCCACTACTTGTATAACCTTTTGAGGTTATAAGCCTGGGTTCAGCTCTCTAACTCGGGATACTTTTACACTTTTAACCTCTTTTTCACCGCCTTCCTCTTTACCTTTCGCCTTACAAAATACCTTATTCGGACCGTCTTTTCCGACGCTTTTTAGCAATTAGACCCACTTTTCTTAAAAAAATTTCCTCTTTCGGCTATAATAGGCAACGACTAGAAATACTCTTTTGCTAAGCTTTCAGGCTCGGGCAACTATACCTATTAGGCACTGCGAATAGATTCCCTTCTAATTAGGGAGAAATTACAGGGGGCCTTAGGCTCTATAGCCTATAATAAATCAGAGGACGCTTTAGCCCTTATAAGGCTTTAGCTAGAAAATGGGCCCCTGACCTAGATAATGCACTTACGCTCTGCAAAAGAGGCCTGGGATAAACTCAAGGACCTTTATAACCCCGTTTCGTTTACAAGCAACTTTCTTTTAACTAAGGAGCTGCTAGAAATAGGCAGGGCTACGCCCTATAATATAGAGGACTACCTAAATCGCTATAAGGCGATACAGGAAGAACTAAAGGCTAGGGAGATAATAATCCCTGAAATAGTCCTTATAACGTAGGTCCTAAATAACCTTTTAGAGCCCTTCGAAGGCTTTATAATGCATATAACGCAGGACCTATAGAATAACAAGGGTACGTATAACCTAGAGAAGCTCTTTGCTAGCATATTAGATAAGGCAAAACACTATAAGTCTAATAACCTAGAAGGGGAAAAAGCCTTCTATACCCCTATAAAAAAGCCCTGGAAGAAGGCTAAAAAGGCGTTAAAATGTGCCTACTGTAAACTGCCTAGGCACTTCGATAAGGACTGCTACTTCCTGTACCCGGAAAAGGCACTAAAAGGCTTTAAGGCTAAAGATAATAAAATATCTAAAAAGCCTATAAAAAGGGGCCTTTAGAAGAGCTAGGGAACCTTTAGCTCCTCTAATATAAAGGCTATAGAAGAGGATAAGCCTAAGAAAATCTTTATTATAACCGATATCGATACGGCTCCTATGGAGATTAATATACCGGACCTTCCTTCCGCCCCTACGCCTAGGGGAGTTAAAACAGACTCTGAACTAGAAAATTCAGAACTAGAGGTATGCTATAATATAACACATAACGCTATAAACAACTCTAATAATTTAACAGGAGCTCTGAAAGACTTATATAGTGCTATACAATATATAATAAAACAACAGTCTTTATATATAGATAGCTCTTTAGATACTGCAAAATATATACACTTTATACACGATACTGCTGCTATAAGGCATATAGTAGCAGATAAAAATTTACTATCTAATTATAAAAATATAAATACTAGAGTTAACTAGGGAAAAGCATCTTATATAAACGTTTATAGGTCTAGGGACGTTATTTTTAAGTTTCCTACCCTAGATAAGAAATCTATACTAAAGAACTGCTTATTTATACCTGAATTAGGTGTAAATATAATAAGTCAGTCCTGTCTTAAGAACGTTATTACTATAATAAAAGATAATACCCTTTCTTTGCATAATCCTTTATATAAACCTCTTGTTCAGGCTATAATAAAGGGAGGATTATACTATATACCTCTCTCTATACAAATAGGTAAAAAGGTTAGATTTAATATACCTAATAATACTATAAATAATACAATATATAATACTATTTTAGATAGAAAACAAAGGAATAAGGATAAGATAGATATATACCTTTAGCATCTTCGCCTAGGATATCTATCCTTACGTTCTTTAATAAAGACAATAAAACATTATAATAATAAAGCTATTATTAGCAAAGAAGATAAAGATAAGGTTATCTATTATAAAATATATATAAAAGCAAAAGCTACGAATAAAATAAATAAAGAAGCCGTTAAAAAGGACTATAAATACCTTAATAAAATCGTTCTAGATATCTAGGGACCTATAAGCACTCCTACATATAATAAATATAAGTACTTTATTACGTTTATAGACGTATATAGTAGGGAATTATATATTTATCTCTTAAAAGAGAAATCTAAAGCATATAATAAGTTTCTAGAGGTTAAGGCCTTATTAGAAAATAATACAGATAAGATTACTATTAAAGAAGTCTTTTCAGATAATGCTAAAGAATTTATATACCTTATAAGGGATTACTGTATTAAAAACAGTATAAAATACAATATAAGTCCTAAAAATACACCTAAACCTAATGGCCGAATAGAACGTATAAACCGTACTATACTAAATAAGGCACGGGCTATCTTATATACAGCAAACCTACCTAAATACCTTTAGGGGGAAGCTGTTTTAGCTGCCGTATATATATATAATAGGACTTATTATACCTCTTTAGGCTGTAGTCCTTTAGAAAAAAGATATAATAAACCTATACTACTCTCTAAGTTAGATAATATAAAAGTATTCGGCAGTATAATATACTATAAAAATAAGTTACCTATAGATAAGCTTAAAACTCGAGCTTTTAAAGGTATTATAATAGGTTACTCTGAAAATGCTTATAAAATCTAGGACTTCTCTAGAAGGAAAGTTATTATTTCTCGAGATATTACTATTCTAGAGAATAACTTTATAAATAATAATAACTATAAAGACTTAGACTTTAATACTATACCTTCTATTAATAAAATACTAGATTAGAGTATAAAAGAACCTATTATTAATAATAATAATAATAATAATAATAATAATAATAATAATAATAATAATAACAAAGACTTTTATAATAATAATAATAAAGATAAGGATCTATAAACTCAAGTCGAAATACAATTACCTAGAAAGCCGGCAGAGTTTTATAACGAATATACTAAATACCCCGAAATAAATACTATAATATATACAAATCCAGATTTAATACTGCATATACTGGAAAATACAGATCCTTTAGAGCCTAAAAATTATAAACAGGCTATAAAAAGCTTAGAAGCTAAAGAATAGAATACATCTATGCTTCTAGAATTAGAAGAATTAATAAGACAAAAAACCTGGGAAATAACCGACCTTCCAAGGGACAGGGAGGCTCTAGGAAGCCGCTGGGTCTATAAAATAAAAAAGGATAATAATAATAATATATTAAAATATAAGTCTAGATTCGTTATT
>LKCN02000005.1:71166-91816 GCA_001633055.2 Ophiocordyceps polyrhachis-furcata BCC 54312 | reverse complement strand
ATACTTCTTTTTTCTTTCTTTTATCTATGCTTCTAATAAAATAGTAAAGCATTATTATTACTATTAAAAATAAGTATAAATAACTTAAATAGAAATAGTAGTAGTACTTTCCTAAAATCGTTATATAAGGCTAATAAAATATTCTAGAAATACTACTAAAGTAAGCAAAGAAACGCAGGAGTAAGGGCAGGGGGAGGGGATATAGGAGCGGGCAGGGCAGTAGAAAAAGTAGGCTTTTAAGCAAGGATACCCTAATAAAAGAGCTAATAGTTATTAATAGTAATAATAATAATAATAATAATAATAATAATATCGCTCTGGTTCCTCCTTTATATATGCGTTAAAGTAAGCAGAATTTTAGCTAATTTAATCGCGATTTTAAAATAATTTTGCAATATTTATTAGAGAGTATTAGACTGATTTTATATAAGTATCCTAGCCTTATTATTAAGCAGCTTGCTATTAATACCCTAGGCCTTAAAACGCACGCTACTGTTTATAATACTAAGTTATTGCTTTTTCCTAGCTATAACTATGCTAAAAACGCTAATAATAATAATAAGGACGCTAAAAACGCTAAGGGGGTCTTATTAAAACCTATAAACCCTAAGTCGTAGTAATCTATATAGCAAAGCTACTAGGATATTACTATGCTTTTAATATATATCCTAGCTTATATAGTAGCCCTTATTAACTAATGCCTATTAGGAGCAGGATTTAGCAATAGTAAAGAATTGCTTTTACTGCTCTTCCTAGGGATTATATTATAACCTTATTAATATCCTTTTCTAATATCGAGATAATTATTAGCTAATATTAGATATAAAGCTAGTACCTAAAGCGGGTTAAGCTGCCTAGGCTTTAGCAGCTTTTATATAAACTAACTACTCTTTTAATAAGGGGCAAAAAGGCGAGTATATAAACTTAGCACGCGCGGCTATATAAGCTTAGCGGGAATTCGGAACTAAGAAATAAATCCTATAATATGCTTAGCTAGCTAGGGCGGCTAGGGGGGGGCAAAAATTAGCAGGCAAAAAAATTAAAAATTTTAAGCAAGTATTATAAGGCAAAATTTTAAAAAAAATCAGATAGATTAGGCTAGGCAGATAATTTTTATTTACTAGTTTATCTAGGCTAAAAAGAATTAATAAAAGAGATTCTTGCTTTTCTAATATAAAAAGTATAGTTTATTTTAAAAATAATTATATATCTATATAAAAATATTTCTAAAAGTTATAAATAGTAAAGATAAAAATAAAAAAATAATTAAAAAGGTTTCCCTAGAAAAAGAAATAAATCCCTCTAGGTTTTTCGATTATTATCCTAAACGTTCTAGGTATAATTCGAGGTCTTTAAGAGATTAAAACTATAGGCTATAAGAGTCTATTCCTTCCTAAGGATCTTATTATTATTCAAGGTCGATTTAGTCTTCTAAGCAGCTATTATACTATCTAGTACTATAAGAGATTAAAACCGCGAAATCTAAGAGTCTGTTCCTTTTTAGGGTAAAGGTCGTTTCCTAGCTTAGGTCTAGGTATCTATTTCCTAGCTAATCTATATTTTATTAAATATAGGACTTGTATTAATAGCTAATAGGAATACTAATTAGTATAAATAGGGCATTAATATATATTAGTATATATAAAGGTCTAGCCTAGTACTGCTGCAGAATAGCGACCTAAATAGTAATAATAAAGATAAAGAAAAAGAAAGGAAAGATATAATATATAGTAGGGAGGTAAGGCTATATGCGCGCGGCCTATATACATAGATAAGTTATCCTCGCATAGTATAATCAGATCCGGGCAAAGCCTGGATCCTTTATATACCCTCCTAGCTATAGTTACCCCTACTTAATATAGAAAGGCGGAAAAAATAAAATCTATATATTGCCCTAGCCTACTATAACCTAGGAATAAAATAAACTAATATAAACGCGCACCCCTATAATATCTATTATACTTATATACTATAATATATATAGTACGTTATAAATTATATATACTAGAAAGCTTACTTTTAATAAATTATACCTTATAAAAAAAGAATAATATTAATAACCCCTAAAGTAACGCTTTTATAAGCAATAGGAGCTTTTATTATAGAAAGGGACTTAGATAATAAAAATAACGCTAGACTAAAGGAGGTCTCCTGCTTCTATACCCTATATATAGGAGACTTATCTAATAATAGCAAAGCAGAATGCATATATAGCTAGGGAGCCGCCTATATAACGTGCTATTAGCAGTAGAAATAGTGCCTATAGGAAAAGCACCTTTTTACTACTAACGTATATCTATAGCAGCTAGTTTATAATCTATAAGAGATATTATAAACAGGCTAGGCTATTTTAGTCCTAGCATAGACTTATAGTAGTAATACTCCTAGTTAATATGCAGTTTTAATACTAGTATTTTAGGCCTGCGTAGAAAGGCTATAGAATATACTTACTATAGCTTGCCTTGCGCCCTAGCCTACTTAGGATGCATTTGCCCCCCTAGCCTTATCTAGTAATAATAATAATAATAGCAATGCGTTAGTCCTAGCCTCTACTGCTATTATAATGCCCGCCTACCTAACTACCCCTTAGTATAGAATAAACCCGGCTATAGTAATAATGCACTAATAGTAGTAATAGTAGTAGGGTTTAATTGCTTATAGGCTAAATAGCTTTGCTACGCATTAAAAGGAGGCTTTCTGCTACTAGGCGGATATTTAATAAGCAATCCTAGATAACTAAGAGCAGTAGTAGGCTAATATATACTAGGCTAATACTATAATACTCGCTGCTTTATAAAGGCTTATAGCTATTGCGTCTTTGCCTGCGTTAGCTAGGTTAGGGTTTACCCTATTCTTCTTTGCTAATTCCCTAATATAGCTATCCCTTGCCCCCTAATATACTATTACTACTACTATTAGTATTACGCGTAGCTATATTTGCTATAGCTTACTTAATATACTAACCCGCGCTTATTAAATAAGTAATCTAAACCTATAGGGTTAGCTAGTATAGCTAGAGGAGGATAAAGCAAAAAAGGCATAAAAAAAAGGGATAAAGGGATAAAATATAGGCAATAAGCAGTAGAAAAGGGAGAGGCAATAGTATAGGAGTATATAGCTAAATATACTAGGGTTTATTATATATATATATATTATAAAACTAAGCCTCGAACTATAATAATGCTTTATAGTCCTATATACTTTCTAAAGGCTTTTAGGTTAGCGTTATATAGCTATACTACTTAATAAGGATAGAGTAGCATAGGAGTAAATTTACTAAGCACTACCCCTAAGTATTTTTAGTAGCAAGTACTTTTTTAACCTCCTACTTATTAAGGAATAGGTTATTATTAGATAAATAGAGAAAAAGGTCTAGCTAGGAGTCTATATATAACTAAGAGGGCAATAAGTCTAATATAGCGCGCTTAAGCAAGTTAAAATAAAAAATAGGATAAATACTTTATAGCGTATTAAGTATTACTATTAAAAAGGATAGGATAGTAATAACTTAGTACTTAGCCTAGAAATAGTTAAGCTTTCTAGAAAAATAATTAGAGCAAATATAATATATATCTGCTAAATAAAATTACTAATTTAGAACTTCTTAGCTAGCAAATATATAGTATTAGAAGAGTCCTACTAATACTATTATGCCTATATAATACTAGCTTATACTAAGTCTATCCTTTTTTTAAAGTATTAAAGAAAAGCAATAGTATGCTTTTTAGGCAAGGCAAATAAGATAGGCAAGGACTATACGATTTTAATTAAGGGAATATTAAACCTATGCAAGAGATAATTTAGGCTAAGCCTAGTAACTAATAACTTATAGTTATTTAACGCAAGCTAGCAAGCAAGGAGATAAATAGCCTAATCTAACTAAGAGAAGGCTACTATATAGTAGAGAATAGCTTATACTTTTTAGTTAGTATACTCTATACTACTATCTATCTATAAATAATAAGATATAGATAAGAGCTGCTAGACCCTAATAAAATAGCAGAGGGCAGACTAAAAGCTCCTAGTCTAATTTAAGCTATAATTTAAGATAAGCTATATAGGAAAGCTATAAAAGCGCTATTAAGTAGAAATAAAATAACGCATATAAGCCTTAGTATCTATAGATATTATAGCTTTAAGCTAGATATACTTAGAAAGCTAGTCTATAATAACTATAAAAAAACGCAAAAAGTTAGGAAAATTAGTAAAAAAGTTAGTTATAAAATTAATTAAGATTATAGACTAGAAATAGTTAGTAATAAAAAAAAGCTAGAAAAAGCCTTAGTAATAATAATAGTAAAGGTAATCCTTATAGCAATAATAGTTTTATATAAAGCGCGCGATATCTATAGATATCCCCTTTTAGTAAAAATCGCGCTAGAGGAGCTTAAATATAATATTCTTTCTAGAATAGCTAGCAAAAAGCGAGTTATAAATATACTAGATTAAAGATATAGTAAGGGGTTCTTAATAAAAGACTTAAAAATAGCTATAGAACTATAAAAAGCTAGTAATAGAAATAGCGCAATCTGCTACCTATTTATAAGTATAGGCCTTAGGGGGAAACTTCTATACTATTAAACGCAATGCATTAAGATAGATAGCGTATAATAGGTTATACTATAGAGCAGAGCGCTATAACTCCTATAAGTATATATTAGGTAAAGGGGTAGGGGAATAAGTAATATTAAGGGGGGGAATAGAAGCTATTAATAAGGAGGAAAAATAGTCTAGCAAGGAGACTATTAATAGAAGTAAAAAGGGAACCCTAGTTGCAGGCTAGTAGCAAGCGCGCGCCCTCTAATAAGGAACGCGTACTTATAGCAAAGCTATCCGAAAAGCACGAATCAAGAAAGGCTATATTACCTGGCTAAAATAAAAGGGCGTATTATAGTACTCTTAATCGTATTAGGAAAGAGCATTAAAACGCATAGTCTATAAGCTAGGGCAGTAATAAAGGTAAAAGTTAAATAAAAATAACGTTTTAGCCTATTATGCTTAATATTCTAATATTTCCTTAGGGATAGTAAAGTACTTAAGGGCTTTATAGTCTATAAAGATTATAAAAAGTTCGGCAATACTATATAGCTTAGCCGACTATGCTTTTAAGCAGGCAATAATAGCAAGAAGCTCTTTATTATAAATAGTATAATTCCTCTTTATAGGCTATAGCTTCTAGGAAAAGTATATAATAGGGCAGAGGATTTTATCCTGCCCTATTTATAATAAGCAACCCCTAAAGACCTTACTAGAGTAATCCGTTTTAATAACTATTAGCTAGGAAGGATCCTACTATACTAGGATAAGGTAAGTAATAAAAGCGGCTTTAAAGCAATTAAAAGCCGCCTAATACTTAGCTATCTACTATAAAGGCACGCTATAATAAGTTAGATTAATAAAGGGGGCTATAATATATAAGAAGCAAGGGATAAAATTATAATAAAAGTTTGCAAAGCTAAGGAAACTATAAATACCCTAAATATAGGAAAGCGCCTCCTAGTTATATATTGTAGCTACCTTATCTAGGTTAGGACGTATTTTGCAGCTAGTATATATAATAAACCCTAGGTACTTAACTTTCTTAACTATAAAAGCGCATTTATTAATATCTAGAAATAAACTTATAGCCTATAACTTATCTATAATAGCCTAGACCTTATGCTAGTAGTTAGTATATAACCCCTTAGAATAAATTAAAATATTATTAAGATATGCTATAATAAAATCGCCTAGAGAAGTCCCTAATATATTATTAATATATTGCTAGAAAGAGGCAGGCGCTTTAGTAAGGCTAAAGGGGCAAATAAGCTATTTAAAAAGCCTAAACTAGGTATAAAACGCAATTAGGTATTTATTGCCTTTTGCAATACACAGCTTATAAAAAGCAGCGTAAATATCTAACTTCGTAAACTAATAGGCGCTTAAAAAGCTATATATCGTCTCTTTAATTAAAGGAAGCAGGTAGCAGTCCTGCTCTATAACCTTATTTAAAGCGTAATAGTTAATATAGAAACGCTAGCTACTACTAGGCTTCTTAGTAAGAAAAATAAGGGCGGCTGCTAATAATAAGCTTATATAAATCTACCCCTTATTTATTAGGTTAGTAATTTACTAGCAAACCTTAAGGAAATATTCCTATAGTATATTATATAAAAAGCCCTAGGGGAGAGCAGGCAAAAAGCTATCTAGGTTATAGCATAGGCGAATATAATAATCCTAGCTGCTATAGTAAAGTAGTAGGGCGCTAGCCTTCTTTTTACTAAAGAGGTTAGCAAAGTTAAAGACCTTAGTTAGGAAAAAAGGTATAAGGGGCGTTTTAAGGGATAGGGTAACGCAGAGCGCTAATAAAATCTCGCGCAAGCTAGTTATAAGGAACTAAAAACCCTTAAAATAATAGGTTTTTTAGCGAATAAGGCTTATAAAAGTCGAACTTATAATAGCAACTATAGGGTAAGATACCTAGCAGGCAGCGCTGCCCTAAATAACTAGGTTATCTATAGAATAGATAATTAACTCTTGCCTGCTAGCGCGGATTAAAATATTATAACGCATAAGCTATAGGGTGCTAAAAATAAATTCCTATATTAGCCTAGGGATTAGGTATATAATAATAAGCATAAGCTATTTATTAATATTAGTAATAAAACGCATAATCTCCTAAATTAATAACGTTTCCTTAAAATAATAATACTAATTTCGACTAATAGATATAGCTATCTAGACTATAAATAGTCGAGGAAAATATACTCTTTTAAGCTAGTAATATTAAACTAGCGATTTGCTTATAGTAGTATAGCAGTTATAGCTACTATTTGCCTACGCGTTAATAAAAGTAATAGAGTTTATAAGCATAAGAAAAAGAAAAAGCATAGTATTTATATCCCTTTTAATTTCCTTAAATTATATTACTAAACTACTATTAATATCCTTAACGCAACTTCCTGCCTTTAGCAAGAGACTTATTATAGGAGTAGTATATTTCCCGCCTAGCCTAGAGAAGCATTAGAAATATTTACTATATTTATAAAACTTATGCGTAATATAAATAGGCAATATGCTAGATAGAGGTTATAGGACTTTAAGAAGTGCCTAGGGATACTATAGCAAAGGCATATACTATTAATACAGCGCTATTTAATTATATCCGAGCTAACCTATATTGCTTAGCAGTAGGTATTAGACTATTATAAGTAGCAGGCAGCAGGTTAAGGGGAAGTGCCTATGCTATAGATATTTATTATTAGGGTATTAGGGCGTAAACGTATCTAGCTAGCTAGAAAAGCCCCTTTAGCGTTAGAATAAGCCTTAAAGCAAAAGGCTTTAATATTAATAGCAATAGACCTAATACGCATTACTGCTTTAGCATAGTTATTATAAAGGATATCGCGCCTAATATAGCAATAATATAACTTAGATAAAAAGGAGTAATAAAAGCATTAGACCTTAATAACCTTATTCTATAAGGCCCTACTTAATAGGGATAACTTAGCCTTAAAATAAATAAGAAAATCTAAAAAGGACTTAGTAAGGCGCTATATAAGTTTCTCTAGCTCTACTATAGCTATTTACTAATAGTAGGGGTCCGCAAAAACGCTATTAAAATAGTTAAGGAAGTGCCTTATATTATAGGCGTATTTTTCCCCTTGCTTAAAAAAAGGGGCTATTTTAGCCGGTATTAGTATAAAAACACCTACTAATTATAAGCAGTGCTAATAAATTCCTAGTCGGTAATAAGCTTATGCGCTATAAGCGAGCGCTATGCTAGGAATAGTATCTTATCCCTATTAAATAGCAATCTAGGCAGTAGCGGCTTACGCTTAGGGCGGCTCGACTATACTATTGCCTATTGCTCTAACTATAGTATAGTATCCTGCTACTATAAGACGATTTATTAGAGCTTAGCTACTTACTAAGATAATTAAAAGTATATATTAGGGTCCTTTATAGTAGAAAAAGAAAGCAAAAAGGGAATTAATCTTTATTATTTATTAGGGTCTAGCCTAGTACTATTGCAGAATAGTAACCTAAATAGTAATAATAAAGATAAAAAAAAAGAAAGGAAAGATATAATATATAGTAGGGAGGTAGGGCTATATGCGCGCGGCCTGTATGCATAGATAAGTTATCCTTGCGTAGTATAATAAGATCCAGGCAAAGCCCAGATCCTTTATAGTATAATATAAGAGAGGACTCTGCTTAAGTTAGCTTAGGTCCTTAATCTATTAATATCTGCTTATATCTATATCTATTTATATCTCTCCCTCTTTTTTAAAGGAAGAGGCTAGACTTTATATATATAGTTCCCTAATCCTAATCCTCTTTTTTTGCTTTATCTTCCTAATCTCCTTGCAATCTGCTTCTAATCTTAGACTAAGTTCGATCCGATTATACTACGAGCACTGCTTAAATATAGCCCTATTATATAATTAAATGCTTTATCTATGCGTACCTATCCCTAGTTATTTCCTTTAGGGGCAGATATGCGTTAAAACGCATAGACGATTTATATTATGCATAGTTGTATTTATATAATTATAGCCGGGCATAACGAGTAAACGTGTATTAGGCACTATAAATAAATATTCTTAGATAAAGAAGAAAGAGAAGAAAACAGGCAAAAGAGAGCGGAGTCTATAGCTTTTTATACAAGCGCGGGCTAGGGCAAGTTATATATTATAACCCCTCTATAATAGCCCCGCACTATATAACTAGTGCTTTTATCGAGTTCTGCTATCTTCTATTAGATTATGCAACTAAATATATAAATTAGTTAGAGGCGCGTAATATTACCCCCTGCTAAAAGCCTTAATATACATATTAAAGTTAGGAATATTATTATTAGCGCGCAGTATTACTTATAAAGGCCGCTATATTATTATCGTTATTGTTATTATATTCTATATCTGCTATAATATACTCTATCTAGCGCTATAAATTAACTAAAGGTCTAGGTAAATCTAGATATCGATTATAGTATAATTTTAGCACTATAGGCGCGTGCTAAAAGTTCTTTGCAGGATACTATACTTTATTAGGATTATAACCCTGCTAAGCAACCTAATACTATAGTTAGCAGTAGGCTCTAAATAAATAACTATAGAAAATACTTTCGACTTCCTATTTAGGCGTTCTATTAATAAGCTTAAGTTTAAGTAGCAGCTGCGTTTAGTTAGGCAGCAGGTTTTAAGTTGCCTTCCTTAGTTAGTCTATATAAAAAAGGTTAGTTATTTTATAGCTATCTAGTAGATCTAGTATATAGCTATAACCCTTTTCTATAGTTACTATAAAAGGTCTAGACTACTAAGTATTAAGGCGAGTTATTAAGGCAGTTATAGTAAAACCCTTATAACTAAGGAAGACTTTATTTCTAATAATAAAGTTAACCTCTTAATATTTCTTATTAGCCTAACGTTTCTATTATTACTACGCAGCATTAGATTGCTTATAAGCCTATTACTATACTTTTACTGCTATAGCAATAAGATTAGCTATAATAGCTGCGGGCGTATTATCTAATATATTAGTATAGGAAATAACTAAAGAGAGCGGGTTCTATATATTTTTGCTAAGGGTAATAGTTAGGGGAGCTATACTAATAAAGGCGTACTATAAAGAATTATACGCAAAGTCGAGGGCAGGAAGGAAATTACTCTAATTATCCTAGTGCTTAGATATATAAAACTGCAGCTTTTAGTTAAGGTATTAGTTTATAACTTCTATACTCCCTTGCGTTTAAGAGTAAAGAGCGCTTCTATACTAATACTTTATACTAGTTAGACAATTAATCTTTGCGAAGAATGCTAATATAAAGGGTCTAGTATTATTTATAATCTAAATAAAAAGGAGAATAAAAAAGCAATATAGCAACTAGAAGTATTATTTAATAAAGATTTTAGCAGTATTAGTCTTTTTACTAGGCAGTATAGTAATAATCCTGCTAAGTTTGCAAATAAAGGTCTAAATATAGTTATATCTATAGCAATCTTTTAGCATTATCTTACTATTATAAGCTATATAATCCTAAATAGTTATTAGAATTAGCAGAGGATAGAGAAGCCTAGGTATTTTATTATAGGGAATCTTATTCCTCTAGCAGTTATAGCAGTTGCGAATATATTAGCAAATATCCTGCTTTATACTAGGCTAGTAATAATCTTACTTAATAAGATTTAACGACTTATTCTAGCCTGCGTATGCGAATATAGCAGGCTTATAAGCGGCGCGGATTAATATAGTGCAGAGAAATATACTATTAGCAGCTCTTTCTAGGATAATTAATAGAGTACCTTAGCAACTAAGGTTCTAAGCAGCGTTTTCCTTCTAGATTAGATTAACTAGGTTTGCTCTAGTTAAAGGGGTTACTATATAGATAGTTACGGAAGTTATAGCTAAGGAGTCGGTTAAGGGTATATTAAATCTAAGTCTTTCTATTAGGATTATACTAAATATGCATTCCTTTTGTTCTCTAGCTTTAATAGTAGGCAACTTAGCAGTTTTCCGCAATAAAGCGTTAGTAATTACGTTTAAATAGCTAGGGCAGTATAAGAAACGTATATTAAATTAAGCTAAAAAGTTAGACTACTATACTTATTATATAGAGAGGAGCCTTTTTATTATAAAATGCACTAAAGCTTTATAATCTATAATAATATTAAACTTCTAACTAAGGAGTTCCGAGTAAAAGTGCTTAAGGCTCTAGATTACTATAAGGAATTCGCAGTCCTAGATTAGGTAAGCGCGCTTAGCTAGGGTTATTATTTTAGAGAAGAACCTAGTTGGCTTCTAGGTTAAATTATTAGGCTGCTACTACTAAAAAACTCTAGTAGTAGTATTATAGGATATATTAGTCTTAAAGCAAGTTAGTAGTTTAGGTTAAAAAAAGGCTAGGGCTAGGGCTTTTATAGCAAGCTTTTTTATTTAGGCGAAAGCATTACGCTATTTAGGTCTAAGGGAAAAATCGCTATCCTTTTTTAATAGATAGTTTAAAAGTTTAGCAGCCTTACTTGCATAGTAATAAAAGATCTAGATAAAATTGCAAAGGCTAAGGAAGGAATATATAGCCTTTTTATT
Organism: Ophiocordyceps polyrhachis-furcata BCC 54312; assembly: GCA_001633055.2. NCBI lineage: Eukaryota > Fungi > Ascomycota > Sordariomycetes > Hypocreales > Ophiocordycipitaceae > Ophiocordyceps > Ophiocordyceps polyrhachis-furcata. The sequence goes on along the minus strand of LKCN02000005.1, from coordinate 80,746 downwards.
ATAAAAGTCCTTGAATTTCTAGTCGATAATCGCTTAAATCTTATAGGGATTAATGCTAATTCCTATACCTGCGTAAAGCATAACTCTAAAATAGTTAACCTTTATAATATTAAACTAGGACTTTTTAATATCTTCTTATAAATTCGCTTAGTAAAAGCGCTAAATAACCTTATAGTATTCTTCCTAGTAAGCTTCTTCCTTATTATTATCTAAGTAGATTAAGATATTATTAGCATAGGCACTAGTATACTAGTTTAAAAGGTTATAGAGTTAGGTATTAATAAAATTCTAGAACTAGGCTAGGCCGACTTTTAAGCTAAAAAAAAGGACTTTCTAGCAGAATATACTAAATTTTATATAGAATACGGTTAGATATTCGGAGTTAGGGTTAAGATAAAGATAGTAAAAGGCTTAAATTATATTAATCTTAGAAAAACATTAGGCTTCCTAGCAATTAAATATAGTGCTATTAAGAAAAAGCGCAAGAAAGATCCGGCTCTTTAAATAGTTATTTATCTAGCAGTAATTAATATAAAACCTATAGGCTATTTAGTATAGCTTTAGGGCAAAAAGGATAGGCGTAGTATATAGGCTAGTATTAGGTTTGATAAATCTAATTAAAAAAAAGTAGTTAATAGTCTTTTTTTCTAATAGCAGTATTTAACTAGCGTTTTATATATAGAAAGGCTAGTAGGATTAAAAGGCTTATTAAGTTCGAGTATAATATTATAACTAGGGCAAGGGCTAGCAAGGGTATACGCTTCCTTCTTACTAAAAACGCCTTCTAGGTATATAAGGGCTAGAGGAATTATACTACGCATAAGAGTTATATAGTCCGGGTCCTTACTAGCAGGGAAGGAAATATTCTGCCTAGCGTATATAATGCTAGCTAGGGCGAGTCTTGCAATCTCCTTACTAATTAGTATACAGTCCGGTTTAAGAGGTATAGGAATAGTTAGTATTAGGGGCATAAAATCCTTCTAGTAGGCCTATTATAGGTCTGCCTAAAGGGATCCAATTAATTATGCCTAGAGGAGCTTATTATTTAGGGCAGCGTTATTATTATTAGTTATAGTTAGGTTAGAGTTATTAGTTAGGTTAGGGTTATTAGTTAGGGTTAAGCACTATTTCTTTAGACTAGCAGGAAATACTAGGTTATTATTCTGCTACTGCCTCTGCAGGATCTAGTAGCAGTAGTCGTCCTTCTTTATTAACTTATCCTATTATTTAATATCTATTTATATAGCTAGATTAATCTTTCTACTACTAAGGGTTAGATTCCGTAAAATTATTGCTAGGGAATATTTCGCAAGTGCAGGCAGGTCGTTAGGCTATATAAGACGCTAGGAGGAATATTTAAGAAGGAGGTGCTTTTTAGCTATCTATTTAAGTCTAATAAAAATATCCTAGTTATAATTAATAACTTAAAAAGTTTCTTATAAGAATATATAACTATCGATTATAAAAGTAGCAGTTAAGTACTAGTCTATAATACTTATATTATAGCCTTAAAAGTTATAAGAAAAAACAGGCGAATAGAGGAAAGTTTAGCCCTAAGGCTTTTTATAGGCTTCTTAGCAAATCTTTAGGATACTATAAAATAAGTTTCTGCTCTAGTATTATAGAGAGAGGAAGTATTTAGGCTAATACTATTAGATTAAATTATACTATTAATAGTAAATAACTTTCCTAAGCTTTTCTCTGCTAATACCTTTAGGACTATTAAGGAGCCTTATAATAGTCCTACTCTTTTCCTAACTCGTTACTATTAGAGTCTATCTTCTTTACTATAGGTAGGGGCATTGCTTATCTCCTTAACCTATAGACTTTCTAGCAGTCGGGGCAGTCTTTAGCCTAGTGCCCTTTCTTCCCGCAGATAAAATAAGTACTATTTTCCTAATATATCTGTTTTTCGTCTTCTATAAGTGCCTGCTTTTTATTTTTAGCCCTAACCGCTCTTTTCTAGTTAGAGGGGGAAAACGCAGGAACTCTATTATATTAGGGAGCGCATGCTAGAGGGCAGGATTCTCTTTATACTGCCTTTTTCTTATAGCAGAATATAGTATTTTTAATAGCCTTATAGTATTCCTTATATAAGAAGCAGTTATCTTTAGCCTTAGTTAAAAGGCTTAGGTTAGGGCTAGCTAGTAAGTAGTCCTAAAAAGAATACTTTAACTAGTCTATAGGAATCTAGGTCTTTATAGCTAAGTTATTAAACTCTATAATAAACTCCTAGATATCCTACTTACTAGTTATCGAGAAGTTTAATCTTTATAGCCTTTTAATAGATTTAGCAAATTTATTCGGGTTACTATACGCTAACTTAAGGCTTTAGACTATCTTAGCTAAGCAGGAAAAAAGGCGGGTCTTTAACTTATACTAAGTCTTAAGAGTCTTCTAAGCCCTGCCTTTAAGAGCCTAGAAGAGAAAAGATATCTAGTCTTTTTTATTATAGAATATAGAATAGTTAGTCTATATCTTATCTTTTAACTTTACTAGAAAAGCGCTAAACTCGCCTTTCTTCCTAGAAAAAGTCCTAATATCTTTATAGCAGGATTTAGCCTTATTTAAATAGTTAGGGTTTAAGTTGCCTACTATAGCAAAGGTCTGCTAGGCGGCCTTGCTTAATGCTATAAAATTTCCTATAGAAGGCCCTTTAAAAGCAGTAGAGGCCTTTTTACAAAAATAGTCGTAATCTTAGTCGGGAGAGCGGGAGCAATATAATTAGTCTATCTCCTCTCTTATCTAGGTTATTTTAGCTATAAGAGTCTATATAGTCTCTATATTATCCTATATAGGCTTAGGCTATACTAAAGAAAAAGCTATCTCTTTAGGTTATAATTATAGGGTTATGCTAAGAGGAAGGGTTAGGGTTAAAGTCTAGTCTAGGGTTATGCCTTACTGCTCTAGTCTTATTAGTATAGGCAAGGGGTCTTTTAAGGCGATTCTAGCAGAGTAATAAACTAGTGCGTCTTTGCTAGATATAAATCCTCGGGTTATAGGGTCGTAATAGTCTTATTATTATACTAGGTTAAGGTCTATAATCATACTAATAGATAAGGTCGGTTAATAGTTATGCTTAATAATAACTCTATTAGGGGTTATAGTTAACTCTAGCAGTCTTCTTACTAGAAGTCTAGGTATAGTAGTTTTTATCTTCTATAAAACGTAAAGGTAGAATGCGTATTTAATTTAAATACTCGCTAGCAGGAAAATAATCTAAAATATAAAGGATCCAGGCTTTGCCCGGATCTTATTATACTATGCAAGGATAACTTATCTACGCGTGCGGGCTATACGCATATAGCCCTACCTCTCTACTATATATTATATCTTTCCTTTCTTTTTTTTATTTTTATTATTACTATTTAAGTCGCTATTTTATAGCAGTACTAGGCTAGATCCTTATAAATAATAAAGATTAATTCCCTTTTTGCTTTTTTTTTCTACTATAAAGGACCCTAATATATACCTTTAATTATTTTAGCAAGTAGCTAAGCTCTAATATATCGTCTTATAATAGCAGGATGCTATACTATAGTTAGAGTAATAGGCAATAGTATAGTCGAGCCGCCCTAAGCATAAGCCGCTACTGCTTAGATTGCTATTCGATAGGGATAAAATACTATTCCTAGTATAGCGCTCGCTTATAGCGCATAAGCTAATTGCTAACTAGGAATTTATTAGCACTGCTTACGACTAGTAGGTGTTTTTATACGAATACCTTACGCCTTTTATATAGGCTAAAGTAGCCCTTTTTTTTAAGCAAGGGGAAAAATACGCTTATAATATAGGGCACTTCCTTAACTACTTTAATAGCGTTTTTATAGACCCCTACTATTAGCAAATAGCTATAGTAGAGCTAGAGAAACTTATATAGCGCCCTATTAAGTCCTTTTTAGATTTTCTTATTTGCTTTAAGGCTAAGTTATCCTTATTAAGTAGGGCTTTATAAAATAAGGTTATTAAAGTCTAATGCTTTTATTACTCCCTTTTATCTAAGTTATATTATTACTATATTAGGTATAATATCCCTTATAATAACTATACTAGGGCAGTAATGCGTATTAGGTCTATTGCTATTAATATTAAAGTCTTCTGCTTTAAGGCTTATTCTAATACTAAAAGGGCTCTTTTAGCTAGCTAGACGCGTTTATGCCTTAATACCTTAATAATAGATATCTATACTATAGGCACTTCCTTTTAACCTGCTGCCTGCTATTTATAATAGTCTAATGCCTGCTACTAAGTAATATAAGTTAGCTCGGATATAATTAAATAGCGCTATATTAATAGTATATGCTTTTATTATAGTATCCCTAGGTATTTTCTAAAGTCCTATAACTTCTATCTAGCGTATTGCTTATTTATATTACGCGTGCGTTTTATAGATATAGTAGATATTTTTAATGCTTTTCTAGGCTAAGCGGGAAATATACTGCCCTTATAATAAGTCTCTTGCTAGGGGCAGGTAGTTGCGTTAAGGATATTAATAGTAGTTTAGCAATATAATTTAAGGAAATTAAGAGGGATATAAATACTATGCCTTTTTTTTTCTATACTTATAAACTCTACTACTTTTATTAACGCGTAAGCAAATAATAGCTATAACTACTACGCTGCTATAAGCAAATCGCTAGTTTAATATTACTAGCTAGAGAGAGTATATTTTCTTTAACTGCGTATAGTCTAAATAGCTATATCTATTAGTTAAGATTAGTATTATTGCTTTAAGAAAATATTATTAATTTAGGAGATTATACGTTTTATTACTAATATTAATAAGTAGCTTATGCCTATTATTATATACTTAATCCCTAAGCTAACGCAAGAATTTATTCTTAGCACCCTATAGCTTATACGTTATAATATTTTAATCTATGCTAGTAGGCAGGAGTTAATTATTTATTCTATAAATAACCTAGTTATTTAGAATAGCGCTGCCTGCTAGGTATCCTACCCTATAGTTGCTATTATAGGTTCGACTTTTATAGGCTTTATTTGCTAAGAAACTTATTATTCTAAGGGTTTCTAGTTCTTTATAACTAGCCTGCGCGAGATTTTATTAGCGCTTTATATTACCCTATCCCTTAAAGCGCCCCCTATACTTTCTCTCCTAACTAAGGTTTTTAACTTTGCTAACCTTTTTAGCAAGGAGAAGGCTAGCGCCCTGCTACTTTACTATAGCAGCTAGGATTACTATATTCGCCTGCGCTATAACCTAGATAGCTTTTTGCCTGCTCTCCCTTAGGGCCCTTTATATAATATACTATAGGAATACTTTTTTAAAGTTTATTAGCAAATTACTAACCTAATAAATAAGGGGTAGATTCGTATAAGCTTATTATTAGCGGCTGCCTTTATCCTTTTTATTTAAAAGCCTAGCAATAGCTAGCGTTTCTATATTAATTATTGCGCTTTAAATAAAGTTATAGAGAAGGACTATTACCTGCTTCCCTTAATTAAGGAAACGCTATATAGCCTTTTAAGCGCTTATTAGTTTATAAAGTTAGAGATTTATGCTGCTTTTTATAAGCTGCGTATTATAAAAGGCAATAAATACCTAACTGCGTTCTATACTTAGTTTAGGCTTTTTAAGTAGCTTATTTGCCTTTTTAACTTTGCTAGGGCGCCTGCTTTTTTCTAGCAATATATTAATAACGCGTTAAGGGTTTCTCTAGGCGATTTTATTATAATATATCTTAATAATATTTTAATTTATTCTAAAAGGTTGCGTGCTAACTACTAGTATAAAGTCTAGGCTATTATAAATAAGTTATAGGCTATAGGTTTATTTTTAGATATTAATAAGTACGCTTTTATAGTTAAGAAGGTTAAGTACCTAGGGTTTATTATATACGCTAGCTATAAAATACGTCCTAACCTAGATAAGGTAGCTATAATATATAACTAGGAGGCGCCTTCCTATATTTAAGGTATTTATAGTTTCTTTAGCTTTGCAAACTTCTATTACGACTTTATCCCTTGCTTTTTATATATTATAGCCCCTTTTATTAATCTAACTCGTTATAGCATGCTTTTCTAGTAGATAGCTAAGTATTAAGCAGCCTTTAATCGCCTTAAGGCTACTTTTATTACTTACCCTATCCTAGTATAATAGAATCCTTGCTAGCTAATAGTTATTAAAACGGATTGCTTTAATAAGGCCTTTAGGGGTTGCTTATTATAGATAGGAAAGGATAAAATCCTCTGCTTTATTATATACTTTTTATAGAAGCTATAGCCTATAGAAAGAAATTATACTATTTATAATAAAAAGCTTCTTGCTATTATTGCCTGCTTAAAAGCATAATTAGCTAAGCTATATAGTATTGCTAAACTTTTTATAATCCTTATAAACTATAAGGCCCTTAAGCATTTTACTACTCTTAAGGAGATATTAGAATATTAGGCATAGTAAGCTAAAATATTATTTTTATTTAACTTTTACCTTTATTACTGCCCTAGCTTATAAGCTATATATTCTAATGCTCTTTTCTAATATAATTAGGAGTGCTGCAATACGCCCTTTTATTTTAGCTAGGTAATATAGCCTTTTTTATTTATGCTTTTTAGATAGCTCTGCTATAAGTATGCGTTTTTTATTAGCAGGCGCGTGCTTACTACTAGCCTACGACTAGGGTTCCCTTTTTACCTTTATTAATAGTCTCCTTGCTAGACTATCTTTCCTCCTTATTAATAGCTTCTATTCCCTTTTTTAATATTACTAATTCCCCTACCCTTTTCCCTAATATATACTTGCAAGAGTTATAGCGCTCTGCTTTATAGTATAACTTATTATATACTATCTGCCTTAATATATTGCGTTTAGTAGTATAGAAGTTTCCCTTTAAAGCCTATACTTATAAATAAGTAGCGGATTACGCTATATTTACTACTAGCTTTTTGCAGTTTTATAGCTATTTCTAGGTCCTTTATTAAAAACCTTTTACTATATCCTTAATCTAGCGTATTTATAACTTGCTTTTTACTAGCTATCCTAGGAAGAATATTATATTTAAGCTCCTCTAGCGCGATTTTTACTAAAAGGGGATATTTATAGATATTATATGCTTTATGCAAAACTATTATTGCTATAGGGATTACTTTTGCTATTATTATTACTAGGGCCTCCTTTAGCTTTTTCCTATTACTAACTATTTCTAGTCTATAATCTTGATTAATTTTATAACTAACTTTTCTGCTAATTTTCCTAACTCCTTGTATTTTCTTATAGTTATTATAGACTAGCTTTCTAAGTATATCTAGCTTAAAGCTATAATATTTATAGATACTAAGGCTTATTTATATATATTATTTTGTTTTTACTTAATAGCGCTTTTATAGCTTTTTTACGCAGCTTATTTTAAATTGTAGCTCGAATTAGACTAGGAGCTTCTAGTCTGCTTTCTACTATTTTATTAGGGTCTAGCAGCTCTTATTTATATCCTATTACCTATAGATAGATAGTAGTATAAAGCATACTAACTAAAAAGTATAGGCTATTCTTTGCTATATAATAGCCTTTTCTTAGTTAAATTAGGCTACTTATCTCTCTGCTTACTAGCTTGCGTTAAATAACTATAAGTTATTAATTACTAGGCTTAGCTTAAATTATCTCTTATATAGGTTTAATATTCCCTTAATTAAAATTATATAGTCCTTCCTTATTTTATCTGCCTTGCTTAAAAAGCATGCTATTGCTTTTCTCTAATACCTTAAAAAAAGGATAGACCTAGTATAAGCTAGTATTATATAGGTATAATAGCATTAATAAGACTCTTCTAATACTATATATTAGCTAGCTAAAAAGTTTTAAGTTAGTAATCTTATTTAGCTAAATATATATTATATTTGCTTTAATTATCTTTTTAGGAAGCTTAACTATCTCTAGGCTAAGTACTAGGTTATTATTATCCTATTTTTTTTAATAGTAATACTTAATACGCTATAGGGTATTTATCCTACTTTTTATATTAACCTGCTTAAGTATACTATATTAGACTTATTACCTTCCTAGTTATATATAGACTCCTAGCTAGACCTTTCTTTTTATTTATATTATAATAACCTATCCTTTAATAAGTAGGAGGTTAAGGAAATACTCGCTACTAAAAATTCTTAGGAGTAGTGCTTAGTAAATTTACTCCTGCGCTACTATATTTTTATTAAATAGCATAGCTATATAATACTAAACTAGGAGCCTTTAGAAAGTATATAAGACTATAAGGTATTATTATAGTTTAAGGCTTAGTTTAGCAATATATATATATATAATAGACCCTAGTATATTTAGCTATATACTCCTATACTATTACTTTTCCCTTTTTTACTGCTTACTGCCTATATTTTATCCCTTTTTCCCCCTTTCCTTTTCCTTATGCCTTTTTTGCCTTATCCTCTTTTAGCTATACTAGCTAACCCTATAGGTTTAGATTGCTTATCTATTAAGCATAGGTTAATATATTAAATAAGCTATAGCGAATATAGCTATGCGTAGTACTAGTAGTAATAGTAGTAGTATATTAAGGGGTAGGGTATAGCTATATTAAAGAATTAGCAAAAAAGGATAGGGTAAACCTTAACCTAGCTAATATAGGCGGAAATATAATAGTTGCAAGCCTTTATAAAGTAGCGAGTATTATAGTATTAGCCTAGCATATATTAGCCTACTATTATTCCTAGTTATTAAGGATTGCCTATTAAATATCCGCCTAGTAGTAAAAAGCCTTTTCCTAATATATAGCAAAGCTATTTAGCCTATAAGCAATTAAACCCTACTATTACTATTACTATTAGTATATTACTACTATAGCTAGGTTTATTCTATGCTAAAGGGTAGTTAAGTAAGCGGGTATTATAATAGCAGTAAAGGCTAGGACTAATATATTGCTATTATTATTATTATTATTACTAGGCAAGGCTAGGGGGGCAAATACGTCCTAAATAGGCTAGGGTATAAGGCAAGCTGCAGTAAGTATATTCTATAGCCTCTTTATATAGGCCTAAAATACTAGTATTAAGACTATGCGTTAACTAGGAGTATTACTACTATAAGTTTATACTAGGACTAAAATAGCCTAGCTTGCCTATAATATTTTTTATAGATTATAAACTAGCCGCTATAGATATATATTAGTAGTAAAAAAGTGCCTTTCTTATAAGCATTATCTCTATTACTAATAGTATATTATATAGGCGGCTCCCTAGCTATATATATATTCCGCTTTGCTATTATTATATAAGTCTCCTATATATAAGGAATAAAGGCAAAAGACCTGCTTTAACCTAGTATTATCTTTATTATCTAAGTCCTTTTTTATAATAAAAGCTCCTATTACTTATAAAGGCATTGCTCTAGGGGTTATTAATATTATTTTTTTTATTAAGTATAGTTTATTAAAAGTAAGCTTTCTAGTATATATAATTTATAATATACTATATATATTATAGTATATAGGTATTATAGATATTATAAGGGTATGCGTTTATATTAGTTTATTTTATTCCTAGGTTATAATAGGCTAGGGCAATATATGGATTTTATTTTTTCTGCCCTTTTATGTTAAGTAGGGGGTAA
>LKCN02000005.1:43846-60173 GCA_001633055.2 Ophiocordyceps polyrhachis-furcata BCC 54312 | reverse complement strand
ATATACTAGCGTTTATATTCTTTAAGAAGCTCTTTTAGCTTTAAGCCCTTATCCGGCTTTAAATTATTCGACTATTTTTAGGTATGTTTTTTTATACTTACTAGTTTTTTTTACTAATTTCTTATAGCTTTACAAGAGATAACGCTAGTAATAATAATACCTTTGCTAACTCGTATAAAGAGGCTTATTATAGCCTTTTTTCGGAGAGCTTTAAAGGTAATATGCGCTATATAGCGCATATTATTAACCTTATAGCATAAGATATGCTTAAAGCCTTTCTTTCCTCGGCTGCAAACAATATAATTCTCTCTAACTATATTAATTCGGATTTAATAGCCCTGGAAACTAATAATACAGAGATATAAGTTAAAGATAATAACTTTTCTAGTAAGTTTTTTTTACTTTTATATTTATTTTACTAATTTTTCTAGCTCTTTTTAACTGGCTTCGAAGAGTTATTATAGTTTTAAAGTATAATATAGAGCCAAAAAAGCTATTTAAAGAAGGCATTAAAAGAGTTAAAAATCAGGGTTAAATTCCTTCTACTTTAAATAAGGAAAAAATACCCCTAGGTAAGTTTTTTAGTTTTATTTCTTTATATTTTTACTAATATTATTTTATAGATAACGCTACTAGGTGGAATTCCACCTATAATATGCTAAATACAGCTATTTAACTTAAGCCGGCTATTCTTTACGCTATTAATAATACAGCTAATAAGGAGCTTAAAAAAAATAGTATATCCCTTAGCAAATAGGATGCTTTAGTCGACCTAAAGGAATTATTCGAAATATTTCTTAAGCCTTCTATAAGGCTATAAGGTTAACTTTATATAACGGCTTTAGAAGCGCTCTTATATATCTATTAGATATATAAAAAATTAAATAACTTATACCAGGACTATAGAATTAAAGCCGAGCATATAAATCTAGCACCTGGACTAGTAAGTATTTTTTACTTAAGTTATTATTATTTATTACTAACTTTTTTAGTTAAACTATTATAACCTTTTTATTTCTAGTATTTTATAAGGAAAAATAAAGCTTGAAAAATACTTTCCGGAAAAACTAACTAAAACTAACTTTAAAACTTATATTATATACTTATATAGTATTATTCTTAATCCCCGGCTAAAATTAGCCTATTCTAAGGAGAAACAACTCCTAGGATTTTATCCTACCTTTAAAAAGAACCTCCTTAACTGCTTTAAAGCAGAATACTTTAAGTAAGTAATATTTCTTTTTTTTACTATTTTTTTAACTATTTTATTTACTAATAATACTATAGAATAAAAGAAGAAGTAAATTAGAAAAATACTTCTTTTTCCCGGGCTTATAGCCCTGCTAAATCTAATTATTCGGACGACTTTTTTATTAGTTCGGATAAGGAAAATACGCTAGAAGAGTTTATTTTCTATTTTTCAGAGCTATTACTTAAAAAAAAGTAAGTACTTATTTTTTTATAATTTTTAACTTAGCTAATAATTTCAGGATAATATTCTCGACTACTAGAAGCAGAATAAGGCTAGATTTCCTATTCTAGCTATTTTAGCTTAACGATACCTTTCTATTGCAGCAACTTCGGCTTCGATTAAAAGCGCTTTCTCTATAAGCGCTAATATAATTACTAAGTNGACTAGTAAGTATTTTTTACTTAAGTTATTACTATTTATTACTAACTTTTTTAGTTAAACTATTATAACCTTTTTATTTCTAGTATTTTATAAGGAAAAACAAAGCTTGAAAAATACTTTCCGGAAAAACTAACTAAAACTAACTTTAAAACTTATATTATATACTTATATAGTATTATTCTCGATCCCCGGCTAAAATTAGCCTATTTTAAGGAGAAACAACTCCTAGGATTTTATCCTACCTTCGAAAAGGACCTTCTTAACTGCTTTAAAGCAGAATACTTTAAGTAAGTAATATTTCTTTTTTTTACTATTTTTTTAACTATTTTATTTACTAATAATACTATAAAATAAAAGAAGAAGTAAATTAGAAAAATACTTCTTTTTCCCGGGCTTATAGCCCTGCTAAATCTAATTATTCGGACGACTTTTTTATTAGTTCGGATAAGGAAAATACGCTAGAAGAGTTTATTTTCTATTTTTCAGAGCTATTACTTAAAAAAAAGTAAGTACTTATTTTTTTATAATTTTTAACTTAGCTAATAATTTCAGGATAATATTCTCGACTACTAGAAGCAGAATAAAGCTAGATTTCCTATTCTAGCTATTTTAGCTTAATAATACCTTTCTATTGCAGCAACTTCGGCTTCGATTAAAAGCGCTTTCTCTATAAGCGCTAATATAATTACTAAGTTAAGAAACCAGCTAAACTCGGATACTATTAAGCAGTTAATTCTGCTAAAGAGTTGGAAAAAGGACTTTACTTTACTAGAAAAGGAATATAAAGAAGGTAAAGAGGAGGAATAAGTTATTTTTACTAATATTTACTAGCTAGTTTTTTTACTTAAAATTATTTTAAGTTTTTCTAGTTAATAAATATTTATTTAAACTTTCTATTAGTATTTTAGTAGTATTCTTCCTAGATTCTTTTTAGTATTTTTACTAGTAAGAATTAGTTTCTTATATTTTTTAGTATATATTTTAGTATTTATTATTATTAGTAGTAGTATTTTTAGCAGTATTTATATTAGTATTTTTCCTTATATTTTTACTAGTATCTTTACCCTATTTTTTATTATATTTTAAGTAATTTATTTAGTAGTAATATTAGTAGTAATATTAGTAGTATTTTTACTATTATCTTTACTATTATTTTTACTATTAGTTTTACTATTATTTTTTCTAGTATTCTTACTAGTATTCTTACTCATTTATCTAGTAGTAATACTACTAGCCTTTTTACTAGTAATATTACTAGTATATTTATAGTATATTTATAGTATTACTATTATTAATTATTTTAAAGTCTAGTTATAACTTATAATAAATTAAGAAAAAAGATAATATTATTATAAAAGAATAAAGTAAAGCAATTATTTATTTCTTATTTTTTAATATAACCCTACTAATTATTCTTCCTCTTAAAAGTCCTTAATTTATCTTTAAAATTTCTACTTTTTATTAAAAATACTATATATATACTTTATAAAAAAATCATAAAAATTATCTACTCATGATTTTTTTTCTAACTAAAAAAATCACTTATAAGTGATTTTTTTACCCTAGTGATTTAAATCATAAAAAATCATCTGACTAAGCAAAAATCCGTGATTTAAATCGCAAAAAATCGCATTACTTATAAGTAATTATATGAGTACAAGATTTTTTTCGAACCCTGGTTAATAACACGGGAGCTAAAAGCGCTAAGACTACTACTAGCCCTTATAAAGCGGCTAGTATAGTAGCGTAAGCCTATTGCGCGTTAGCCTACTACTGCTCCTACTTATTAAAAATAGCTTACTATAAGTTAGCTTAGTAGCTATATGTTTATCCGAGTTAGGAATACAACTACGGACTGCGGAATAACCTGTTTCTATATAAACCCCTTTTTCTATAACTAACTCCGAGTTATCCTAGTCATAATATATATAAACCCCTTTCTGCAAGATATTTAATATTATCCCTATTATAGTATATATTACCCCTTTCTATATAAGTATTATGCCCTTTTAGATAGGAGATAGGAGTATAATAGGAGTAGTATAAAAAAAGAAGTAGATTACCCTTAAATTTAGTATAATAAGTATATAATATTATAATAACTTTATACTAAAATTATAATAATAATAGTTTAAAAGAAAAAAGGAACGGCTATATATTTAGAGTATATAGAGTTTAGGATAAGTATATATAATCTCTAGTTTATCCTAGAGATTTTTAAAATAATATATATATTCTATCTTCCTCTCTAATAGAGGAAAAGAGATAAAAATATAAGCAGTGTAAAGGATCTAGGCTTTGCCCGGATCTTATTATACTACGCGAGGATAACTTATCCACGCGTGCGGGCCGCGCGCATATAGCCCTACCTCCTTACTATATATTATATCTTTCCTTTCTTTTTCTTTATCTTTATTATTACTATTTAGGTCGCTATTCTATAGCAGCACTAGGCCAGACCCTTATAAATAATAAAGATTAATTCCCTTTTTGCTTTCTTTTTTTACTATAGAGGACCCTAATATATACCTTTAATTATCTTAGCAGGTAGCTAAGCTTTAATAAATCGTCTTATAGTAGTAGGATACTATGCTATAGTTAAAGTAATAGGCAATAGTATAGTCGAGCCGCCCTAAGCGCAAGCCGCTACTATCTAGATTGCTATTTAATAGGGATAAGATACTATTCCTAGCATAGCGCTTGCTTATAGCGCATAAGCTTATTACTAACTAGGAATTTATTAGTACTGCTTATAATTAATAGGTGTTTTTATACTAATACCTTGCGCCTTTTATATAGGCTAAGGTAGCCTTTTTCTTTAAGCAAGGGGAAGAATACGCCTATAATATAGGGCATTTCTTAACTACCTTAATAGCATTTTTACAGACCCCTACTATTAGCAGATAGCTATAGCGGAGCTAGAGAAACTTATATAGTGCTTTACTAAATCCTTTTTAGATTTTCTTATCTGCTTTAAGGCTAAGTTATCCCTATTAAGTAGGGCCTTATAGAATAAGGTTATTAAAGTCTAATGCTTTTATTGCTCCTTTTTATCTAAGTTATATTATTGCTATATTAGGCGCAATATCCCTTATAATAACTATACTAGGGCAGTAATACATATTAGGTTTATTGCTATTAATACTAAAGCCTTCTGCTTTAAGGCTTATTCTAATACTAAAAAGGCTCCTCTAGCTAGCTAGACGCATTTATACCCTAATACCTTAATAATAGATATCTATAGCGCAGGTACTTCCCTTTAACCTATTGCCTACTGCTTATAATAGTCTAATGCCTACTGCTAAGCAATATAGGTTAGCTCGGATATAATTAAATAGCGCTGCGTTAATAGTATATGCCTTTACTATAGTATCCCTAGGCACTTCCTAAAGTCTTATAACCTCTATCTAGCGTATCGCCTATCTATATTACGCATACGTTTTATAGATATAGTAGACGTTTTTAATGCTTCTCTAGGCTAGGCAGGAAATATACTGCCCCTATAATAAGTCTCTTGCTAGGGGCAGGAAGTTATATTAAGGATATTAATAGTAGTTTAGTAATATAATTTAAGGAAATTAAAAGGGATATAAATACTATGCCTTTTTTTTCCTATGCTTATAAACTCTACTATTTTTATTAACGCGTAGGCAGATAGTAGCTATAATTGCTATACTGCTATAAGCAAATCGCTAGTTTAATATTACTAGCTTAAAAGAGTACGTCTTCCTCGATTACATATAGTCTAAACGGCTATATCTATTAGTTAAGACTAGTATTATTATTTTAAGGAAATATTATTAATTTAAGAGATTATGCGTTTTATTACTAATATTAATAGGTAGCTTATGCCTATTATTATATACCTAATCCCTAGGCTAATATAAGAATTTATTCTTAGTACTTTATAGCTTATGCGTTATAATATTTTAATCTACGCTAGTAGGCAGGAGTTAATTATCTATTCTATAAATAACCTAGTTATTTAAAGCAGCGCTGCCTGCTAGGTATTTTACCCTATAGTTGCTATTATAAGTTCGACCTTTATAAGCCTTATTTGCTAAGAAACCTATTATTCTAAGGGTTTCTAGTTCCTTGCGACTAGCCTGCGCGAGATTTTATTAGCGCTCTGCATTACTATATCCCCTAAAGCGCCCCTTATACTTTTTTTCCTAACTAAGGTCTCTAACTTTGCTAACTTTTTTAGCAAGGAGAAGGCTAGCGCCCTGCTACCTTACTATAGTAGCTAGGATTACTTTATTTGCCTGCGCTATAACCCGGATAGCTTTTTGCCTGCTCTTCTCTAGGGCCTTTTATATAATATACTGCGAGAATATCTCCTCGAGGTTTGCTAGCAAATTACCGACTTAATAGATAAGGGGTAGATTTATATAAGCTTATTATTAGTAGCCGCCCTTATCCTTCTTGCTAAGAAGCCTAGTAGTAGCTAGTATTTCTATATCTATTATTGCGCTTTAAATAAAGTTATAAAGCAGAACTACTACTTGCTTCCCTTAATTAAGGAAACGCTGCGTAGCCTTTTAAGTACTTATTAGTTTATAAAGTTAGATATTTATACTGCTTTTTATAAGCTATATATTATAGAGGGCGATAAATACCTAACTATATTCTATACCTAGTTTAGGCTTTTTAAGTAGCTTATTTGCCCCTTTAGCCTTGCTAGGGCGCTTGCTTTTTTCTAGCAATATATTAATAACGCGTTAGGGACTTCCCTAGGCGATTTTATTATAGCGTATCTTAATAATATTTTAATTTATTCTAAAGGGTTATATACTAACTACTAGCATAAGGTCTAGGCTATTATAAATAAGTTATAGGCTATAGGTTTATTTCTAGATATTAATAAGTACGTTTTTGCAGTTAAGGAGGTTAAATACCTAGGGTTTATTATATATACTAGCTATAAAATACGTCTTAACCTGGATAAAATAGCTGCAATATATAACTAGGAGGCGCCTTTCTATATTTAGGGTATCTGTAATTTCTTTAGCTTTGCAAACTTCTATTACGACTTTATCCCCTGCTTCTTATATATTATAGCCCTTTTTATTAATCTAACTCGTTATAGCATGCCTTTCTAGTAGATAGCTAAGTATTAGGCAGCTTTTAATTGCCTTAAGGCCGCTTTTATTACTTACCCTATCCTAGTATAGTAGGATCCTTCCTAGCTAATAGTTATTAAAATAGATTGCTTTAGTAAGGCCTTTAGGGGTTGCCTATTATAGATAGGGCAGGATAAAATCCTCTGCTTTATTATATACTTCTCCTAGAAGCTATAGCTTATAGAGAGGAATTATACTATCTATAATAAGGAGCTTTTTGCTATTATTTCCTGCTTAAAAGCATAGTTAGCTAAGCTATATAGTATTGCCGAACTTTTTATAATCCTTATAGACTATAAAGCCCTTAAGCACTTTACTACCCTTAAAAAGATATTAGAATATTAGGCATAGTAGGCTAAAACGTTATTTTTATTTAACTTTTACCTTTATTACTGCCCTAGCTTATAGGCTGCGTATCCTAATGCTTTTTTCCAACGCAATTAGGAATACTATAATACGCCCTCTTATTTTAGCTAAGTAATATAGCCTCTCTTAATTTATGCTTTTTAAATAGCTTTGCTATAGGTACGCGTTCCTTATTAAAAGGCGTGCGCTCGCTACTAGCCTACGACCAGGGTTCCCTTTTTACTTTTATTAATAGTCTCCTTGCTAGACTATCCTTCCTCCCTATTAGTAGCTTCTATTCCCTTTCTCGATATTACTTATTCCCCTACCCTTTTCCCTAATATGCATTTATAGGAATTATAGCGCTCTGCTTTATAGTATAACTTATTATACGCTATTTGCCTTAACGTATTATATTTAGCAGTATAGAAGTTTCCTTTTAAGGCTTATACTTATATATAGGTAGCAGATTATGCTATTTCTACTGCTAGCTTTTTATAGTTCTACGGCTATTTCTAGGTTTTTTATTAAGAACCCCTTACTATATCCTTAATCTAGCGCGTTTATAACTCGCCTCTTGCTAGCTACCCTAGGAAGAATATTACGTTTAAGCTCCTCTAGCGCGATTTTTACTAGGAGGGGATATCTATAGATATTGCGCGCTTTATATAAAACTATTATTACTATAAGGATTACTTTTGCTATTATTATTGCTAGGGCTTTCTCTAGCCCTTTCCTATTACTAACTATTTCTAGTCTATAATCTCGATTAATTTTATAACTAACTTTCCTGCTGATTTTCCTAACTCCCTGCGTTTTCTTATAGTTATTATAGACTAGCTTTCTAAGTATATCTAGCTTAAAGCTATAACGTTTATAAATGCTAAGGCTTATATGCGTTATTTTATTTCTACCTAGTAGCGCTTTTATAGCTTCCTTATATAGCTTATTTTAAATCGCAGCTTAAATTAGACTAGGAGCTTTTAGTTTGCCCTCTGCTATCTTATTAGGGTCTAGCAGCTCCTATTTATATCCTATTACCTATAGATAGATAGTAGTATAAAGCATACTAACTAAAAAGTATAGGCTATTCTCCGCTATATAATAGCCTTCTCTTAGTTAGATTAGACTACTTATCTCCTTACTTACTAGCTTGCGTTAAATAACTATAAGTTATTAGTTACTAAGCTTAGCTTAAATTATCTCTTATATAGGTTTAATATTCCCTTAATTAAAATCGTATAGTCCTTGCCTATTTTATCTGCCTTGCCTAAAAAGCATGCTATTACTTTTCTTTAATACTTTAAGAAAAAGATAGACTTAGCGTAAGCTAGTATTATATAAGCGTAATAGTATTAGTAAGACTCTTTTAATACTATACGTTAGCTAGCTAAGAAGTTCTAAGTTAGCGATTTTATTTAGCTAGATATATATTATATTCGCTCTAATTATCCTTTTAGAAAGCTTAACTATCTCTAGGCTAAGTACTAGGTTATTACTATCCTATCCCCCCTAATAGTAATACTTAATACGCTATAGGGTATTTATCCTACTTTTTATATTAACTTACTTAAGCGCGCTGCGTTAGACCTATTACTTTCCTAGTTATATATAGAATCCTAGCTAAACCCTTCTCTTTATTTATCTAATAATAACCTATCCTTTAATAAGTAAAAGGTTAAGGAAATACTTATTACTAAAAATACTTAAGGGTAGCGCTTAGTAAATTTACTCCTATACTACTCTATCCTTATTAAGTAGCATAGCTATATAATACTAACCTAAAAGCCTTTAAAAAGTATATAGGACTATAAAGCATTATTATAGTTTAAGGCTTAGTTTAGTAATACGCGTATATATAATAGACCTTAGTATATTTAGCTATATACTCCTATACTATTGTCTTTCCTTTTTTTACTGCCTATTGCTTATATTTTATCCCTTTTTCCCTTTTTCCCTCCCTTTATGCCTTCTCTGCTTTATCCTCTTTTAGCTATACTAGCTAACCCTATAAGTTTAGATTAGTTATTTAATAAGCGCAGGTTAGTATATTAAGTAAGCTATAGTATATATAGCTATGCATAGTACTAGTAGTAGTAATAATAGTATATTAGGGGGCAGGGGATAGCTATATTAGGGAATTAGTAGAAAAGGATAGGGTAAACCCTAACTTAGTTAACGCAAGCAGAAACGTAATAGCTATAAGCCCCTATAAAATAGCGAGTATTATAGTATTAGCCTAGTATATATTAGCCTACTACTATTCCTAGTTATCTAGGATTGCTTATTAAATATCTGCCTAGTAGTAGAAAGCCTCCTCCTAATATATAGCAAAGCTATTTAGCCTATAGGCAATTAAACCCTACTACTACTACTACTATTAGTATATTGCTACTATAGCTAGGTTTATTCTACGCTAGGGGGTAGTTAGGTAGGCAGGCATTATAATAGCAGTAGAGGCTAGGACTAATGCATTGCTATTATTATTATTATTATTACTAGGCAAGGCTAGGGGGGCGAACGCGTCCTAAGTAAGCCAGGGTGCAAGGCAAGCTATAATAAGCAGGGTTAGAAAAAAATCACTCATGAGTGATTTGTGAGTGATTTTTTAATGATTTTTTTTTTTCGTGATTTAAATCACTTATAAGTGATTTTTTCAGGGCTATGATTTAAATTATTAAAAAAAAATCATATTATAAGTGATTTTTTAAAAAAATCATAAACAAATTATTAAGATTTTTTCTAAAAATAGATATATATAATTTTTTAAAACTAATAATATATACTTATTTTTAAAAACGACTTATAAAGTATACTATATATTTCTATAGAAAGATAAAAAATTAATATAGAAAATAAGTTTTTAAAATATAATAAAGAAAAGAAAGTATATTTAAAAAAAATCTTATAATAAATAAAGAAGCTTTCTTTTTATACATAAGGCTTTAGTTTATTTTTTAGTGTTTTTTTATTTTTTTAAAAAAAACTCCTTAATATAATATAAAAATATTAGTTGCTTTTATATATTTATATTTAAAAATTTATTAAAACTTATATGCTTAATATTAGGAAGTAAGGAAAGCAATTATAAAGGCTTTATAACTTATAAAACTTTAGTCTTATTTTAGTTTTTTTTAGTGTTTTTTTTAGTATTTTTAAGGTAGGGTTTTAATACCTACCCTATAGGAAAAAGTAGTACTACTAATATTTAATTTAAAGACTATATAATATTATATAAAATAAAATAAAACTTTAATTTAAGTATATACTTACTATAAAAAGCTTATATAAGGTTTTTAGCTTCCTATCTTCTTTAATAGGCTATATATTAAATAAAATCTCTTTTTTACTCTTTTTTAAAAAAGTATTTTTTTCCTGCATAGAAACTCTTAGTAAAGGTTTACCCTAAAAAGTAGTTTTTTTCTAATTTAGTAAGTAAGAGACTTAAAATTAAACTAAAATATTCTAAAAATACCTTATAATATTATAATATTTTAAGAATTTTTTAAAAAAAATTAATTCCCTTTTTACGCTATTTTATTATTATTTTTTAAAATAGAAATACTTTAAAATACTTAGTATATATAAGTTTCTTTTCTATTTATATAGCCTAAAAGTGTTCTATTTTAGGTAATTTTTGGAATATAAGCTCTTTATATAGTTAATAATAGCATAAGAATTATACTTTCTATTTTAGGTAAGTGGGGCCTTTTTTTCAGGGTATAAAGATAGAAAAAGTACAAATTCTTCCCTAGGCCTATAGTACTTGTAAAAATACGAGGTAATGTACTTTTGCTAATACTACTACCTATTCTTGCAAGAAAAAAATAACGCAGGTACTTCTAAAAAGTAGCAAAATACTAGAAAATACTAGAAGCTTTGGCGCTTTCCAGCCATGTACTTTTTGTACTAAAGTTTTGCTTTCCTAGTAGTATAAGGTAGAGAATTTCCCTTGTAACTTTTCTTTCCTATATATTTATAGTATTACTATTATTAATTATTTTAAAGTCTAGTTATAACTTATAATAAATTAAGAACAAAGATAATATTATTATAAAAGAATAAAGTAAAGCAATTATTTATTTCTTATTTTTTAATATAACCCTACTAGTTATTCTTCCTCTTAAAAGTCCTTAATTTATCTTTAAAATTTCTACTTTTTATTAAAAATACTATATATATACTTTATAAAAAAAATCATAAAAATCATCTACTCATGATTTTTTTTCTAACTAAAAAAATCACTTATGAGTGATTTTTTTACCCTAGTAATTTAAATCATAAAAAATCATCTGACTAAGCAAAAATCCGTGATTTAAATCGCAAAAAATCGCATTACTTATGAGTAATTATATAAGTACAAGATTTTTTTCGAACCCTAATAATAAGTATATTTTATAGCCTTTCTATATAGGCCTAAAATACTAGTATTAAAACTATATATTAACTAGGAGTATTACTATTACGAGTCCGTGCTAGGACTAAAATAGCCTAGCCTGCTTATAATATCTTTTATAGATTATAAACTAGTTGCTATAAATATGCGTTAGTAGTAAAAAAATGCTTTTCTTATAGGCACTATTTCTGCTGCTAATAGCATATTATATAGGCGGCTCCCTAGCTGCGTATATATTCTGCTTTGCTATTATTGCATAAGTCTCCTACGCATAGGGTATAAAGGCAGGGGACCTCTTTTAGCCTAGCATTATTTTTATTATCTAAGTCCCTTTTTATAATAAAGGCTCCTATTGCTTATAAAGGCATTGCTCTAAGGGTTATTAATATTATTTTTTTTTATAAAGTATAGTTTATTATAAATAAGCTTTCTAGTATATATAATTTATAACGCACTATATATATTATAGTATATAAGTATAATAGATATTATAAGGGTATGCGTTTATATTAGTTTATTTTATTCCTAGGTTATAGTAGGCTAGGGCGATATGCGGATTTTATTTTTTCCGCCTTTCTATATTAGGTAGGGGTAACTATAGCTAGGAGGGTATATAAAGGATCCGGGCTTTGCCTAGATCTTATTATACTATGTAAGGATAACTTATCTACGCGTACAGGCTGCGCGCATATAGCCCTACCTCCCTACTATATATTATATTTTTCCTTTCTTTTTCTTTATCTTTATTATTACTATTTAGGTCGCTATTCTGCAGTAGTACTAGGCCAGACCCTTATAAGCAGATATTAATAGATTAAGGACTTAAGCTAATTTAAGTAGAGTCTATTCTTATATTATACTAATATATATTAATACTCTACTTATACTAATTAGTATTACTATTAGCTATTAATATAAGTCCCATATCTAATAATATATAGATTAGCTAGACTAGGTTTCTTATTTCTAAGCTAAGAAAGCTAATAGACTTTCTAGATATAAATAGACTCCTAGAGTTTATAGTTTTAACTATCTAGGAACTTGCTACTATATTAACTATTTAGAGGAGTAATATCAAGACTAAAAAGGAATAGACTCTTATAGCCTATAGTTTTAATCTCTTAAAAACCTATTTTAATACTAGATAAAAATACCTATAAAATTAATACGAATTCTTATTAATAATAACTAAGATATTAGAAGAAATTACTATAAAAAGTAATTACTAATAACTCTAGAATACTAAGTTCGCTTAAGAGATTATATAGATTAATCTCTAAGTATAAGTAGGGCATTATTATATATTAGTATAATATAAGAAAGAACTCTGCTTAAGTTAGCTTAGTATAAAGGACTAGGTCTTTAACCTAGTTATGTCTATATAGGGGGATTATAGGTACGCGATAGGTAGACCCTCTAGCTTAGCTAGGATAGGATAGGCTCGTATTAGTACGGGCTTATTACTAATAGCCGACCTTAAGAGGTATATAGCTAGCTAGCAGGGAGCTTCTCTCCTTTCCTTTCTCTCTTTTCTCGGTAGTTCTATTTATTACTCCTCTCTAGTTCGACTTAGTATTATCTTTTTATCGATTCCTTTATATTAAATAGAACTCCTTTCCGTTTATAACTATAACGCGGAAAGTATAACCTTAAAACGCTATTAAATTTTGCCTACCCCTAATGCATTAGATTCCCGCTCTAGACTTCTAATATAGCTAGTATCTCTTTAGGCAAAGTTTACTATTAATAGAGTTATAATTAGGGATAATTGCTCCTAGTTCTTCTATATCTATTTGCAACTTAGCATTTTCTAGCAAAGTTTCTTTCTATATATATTATATATTAATAATTTTGCTAATAAGCCTAAATCCTTCCTAGTATATATCGATAATACTCTTAGTAAATTATATAAGGAGTAATACGCAGGTCTTTCTCTAGTTATTTTATTATAGGAAATATTAGAGTCCTTTAACGCATATATTATATAATAGGAATATATTCTTTTTTAAGCTAGATAGTAATATTAGTCCGACTATACTAAGATTATCCTATTAGCTTCTAGTCTTTATAAAGAGCCTAAGAAGCAACTAGATTAGGAGATAATATAGCCTACGATATATTTAGCTTTTGCGTTATTCTTAAAAAGCTTCGATAGTATATTTAACTCTAGGGATATATCTCGGGTAATATTTAATCTTCCGCTTTATACTAAAGCTAACCTAATAGATATTAGTTCTATTAAATCTAGCGCCTTTAGCGCTCCTTAGCGCAAGCATTGCTATAAATATAACTAAGTCGGTTACTTTTACTATAACTGCCCCTAGCTGCGCGTATAATCTTAGATTACTAGGTTAATATTAGTTTCTAGGCTAGCAGAAAGAACTAGGGGCAAGGCAGAGATTTTTAACTAGGGCAATAAGGCGTAAGGGATTTATAGATTAGCCGCAAGGGTTATAGTCTAGGATAGGCTAGGTAATTAGTCGTATGCGTCCTGCTTTTATCTTATATGCGTTAATTTATTATTAGCGCGCAAGGCAAGGCAGGGCAGTATATACTATTGCTAATCGCGCTAGGCTAGGAAAATAACCCTTATAACTAAGCAATAAAGCGTATACTTAAGGCTAGGTTAGTTAATACTATAAAGGGCCCTTCTAGGGCTACCCTGCTTTAATAGGACCCTTTTAAAGCACGCGCTAGTTATATAGGATTTCTTCTATTACTAATTAGGTAGCTGCCTTCTTATTTTAATATAGGCAATATAACTCTATATTTTACGCACTCCCCCTTTTTAGGAGGGACTGGCTAGCAGTTAGCCGCTTATAGCAGGCCTTTATAGTTTATATATAGCTTCGCGCTAGTATAACGCATAGCTATTATAGCGTTTATTATATAATATCGACTAGCTTGCGCTTTTTATTTCTTCTAGGGATAAAGGGTATATAAAGGACTAGGTTTTTAACCTAGTTATATCTATATAGGGGGATTATAGGTATATAATAGGTACACCCTTTAGCTTAGCTAGGATAGGATAGGCTTGTATTAGTACGGGCTTATTACTAATAGCCGACCTCGAGAGGTATATAGCTAGCTAGCGGGGAGCTTCTCTCCTTTCTTTTCTCTCTCTTCTCGGTAGTTCTATTTATTACTCCTCTCTAGTTCGACTTAGTATTGTCTCTTTGTTAATTCCTTTATACTCGGGTCTTTAATCTATTGCTATATGCTTATATCTCTATATATATCTCTTTCTTCCTTAAAAGAAAAGGCTAGACTTTATATATATAGTTCCCTAATCCTAATCCTTTTCTTCTGCTTTATTTTCCTAATCTCCTTATAATCTGCTTCTAATCTTAGGTTAAACTCGATCCGATTATACTATAAGTACTGCTTAAATATAGCCTTATTGCGTAATTAAATGCTTTATCTATGCATACTTATCCCTAGTTATTTCTTTTAAGGGCAGGAACGTATTAAGACGCGTAAACGATTTATATATATATATTATTGCATTTATATACTAGGATTTTTCCTAGAAAATAAAAAATGCCTTAATTAAATAAATTAAAAACTAGGAAGAACTTATCTTAAATTTATATTAAGATCTTACTAATATCGAACTTTAGATCTTATATTTTATAAAATTATCTAGGAGCTCTAGTACTTTTCTCCTTAAGGACTTCTAGGATGCTTTTAAAAAATAGGATAAAAATATCTAGGAATTAGCGGATCCTAGAGTAATAAAATTACTAAAAAGTTTTTTTAGAAGCAGAGGATTTTTTCTAGGACCTAGAAATATAAAAATAGGACCCTTTTTTATATAGATCCTAAACTAGGAATAACTAAAGCAATAGCTGCTTATAATATACCAATAGGCGTAATTTAAAAAAGGCACCTAATTGCCTTATTATACTCTTTTATAAGGAATATAATAACCCTTAACTAAAAACTCCTTAAATTTAAATCTATTTTAATTGCGAACTAGAAGGCGAATACTACTAATTTAGAACCTTTTACTACTATTTTAGAGATAATAATCCCTTATACCCTAACTAAACCTCTAAATAATTCCTTCTATAAAACCTATAATAAATAAAGATATTCCTTAAGTATAAACCTAATATCTAACGTTATACTAATTCTAAAATATATTTATATAGAATATAGCCTTTCTAGAAAGCAACTAAAATTATATACGAACTCTATAAGAAATTGCTTTAAGTTTAATTTAACTTTAGGAAAAGCCTAAAATAATCCTTTTTAAATTTTATATTAAGTTACCCCTAAAATCGACTCTTAACTTACTTATTAATTATAATATTATAACTAAATTTACTAAAGTCTAGGATAAGATAAAGAACTTTATAAGGAAACTATATAATTTGCTTAATAATATTATCTATTTATTTTTTAATATTTATTTTTTATTAAAGATTGCTCTAGGATATTTTTATTTAATTTTTCCTTAAATTTAGACTAGCTATGCCTAGAGATATTTTATAGATAATATTAAGTAGTATAATACGTTTAAAATATAGTATAACTAATTTAAGAATTATTTCGAATTGGATATTAATTATACGTATTACTTTACTAACTAGATATTAACTTTATTTTAATTTATTTCTAGGGCAAATTTAGAACTACTCCTATATAATATTCTCTAAAAATAATTTAATAAACTAGAGTTATATTAATAAATACTTAATAAGGGGTATAAAGGAAATACCCTTTTGCGTATAATAATTATTAATATATACTAAGGAGTACTAGAACTTAAGTTTATATTATTTTAACTAGCTAATATTAAGAACTTATAAGCTAATTTATAATCTA
>LKCN02000005.1:28002-43785 GCA_001633055.2 Ophiocordyceps polyrhachis-furcata BCC 54312 | reverse complement strand
ATATTCTCTAAAAATAATTTAATAAACTAGAGTTATATTAATAAATACTTAATAAGGGGTATAAAGGAAATACCCTTTTGCGTATAATAATTATTAATATATACTAAGGAGTACTAGAACTTAAGTTTATATTATTTTAACTAGCTAATATTAAGAACTTATAAGCTAATTTATAATCTATATTAAAAATATTAATTACTAAGAATAAAGCTAAATAGATAATATAATAAAGTACGACTTACTATCTAGACTAAAGATATTAAAATAATGCATAAAATTAATCTATAGATAATTCGATAATAACCTAAGTTTAATCCGATTTAAAACTAAATAAGAATTAGACTTAGAAGTATTTTATATATAGTAAGGTTAGTTGCTAGTTAACTAAATACTCGCCTAATAAATAAAAGCAGGCGAAGACCTTATATATAGTATACTATGAATTTTTAAATAATAGTCCTAAGGATAATACTGCCTATATAACTATATTCGAAAGACTTAAGATATATAATAAAGAATAGTATATAATTAATAATAATCCTAAAAAAATTCTATAGTAAAAAAAGCTTCTTAGTTCTTTTTAATATTAGTATTTATATACTTTCTTACTAGATATAATCCGAAATTAAATATAATAGAACCTATACTAGCTTTATAATTTCTTCTTAAGGACTAGTATTCCTAATAGTCTTTTTAGGGAATTATAATTAATACTAGTATTATATAAATTTTAACTACTAGATAAAATTAGGTTAAAGCCCTCTAGAAAATAATACTATATTTTACTATTAATAAAGCATCTACTAGTACTAATTCTATTAAATTTAGCGAAAAATAAAGTATACTTATGCTTAGTAATATTACTATTAAGACCCTAATTAGAAATATTACTTTTTATATTCTTACTTTGCCTACTTTTTTTCTTTTTTCCTTAGCTAATATAAATCGTTTAAAGATTTTCTTCTAGAATATAATAAATAAGCTTATAAGCAAGGATAAAATACTACTAGTTATTTATAAATAGAGGCACCCTTAGTTCTTCCTTTAACTAGAAAACGCTGCGATTTTATTCCTAACTAAATCCGAAATTAGGATAATTTACTATCGATTTAGATATCCTATAGTATAAGAACTATACTAACTCTTATTTAGAGCCGGATATTAAATACTAATAACTATTCTTAAAAGCATTTTAAAATTCTACTAATATTATTAGTTATATAGCAAGGCACCTAGCCGATTTAAGTTTACGCTTTATAATAATAAGGAATTTAACTTCGAAATTATTATAAATATTATATACTTAAGTAGTAAACTAGTTCTTTATATTATTAATACTATAATATCTTTTTAGGCTACTTAATTCCTGCGTTTAATATCTACTAAAGATATATAGGAAGTATTAAGGATTATATAGATTAATACGTACCTTAGGCCCCTAGATTCTCTTTAGTATAATATAGGAACGAATTTTTTATTTAAAGAATTTTAGGCTAAATTAAGCTAAATAGGAATTACTTGCTAATAAGTACTTATAGAAGCGTATTAGTCCGTTAGCAAAGTTAAGAAATACTATACTCCTTTTTACTAGGTATTATAAAGGAGTCGACGAAGAGATAATACTACGTTAAACTAAAGAGGAGTAATAAATAGAACTACTAAAAAGAGAAAGAGAGGAAGGGAGAGAAGCTCCCTGCTAGCTAGCTATATACCTTATAAGGTCGGCTATTAGTAATAAGCCCGTATTAATACAAGCCTATTATATCCTAGTTAAGCTAGAAAGCCTGCTAGTTATATACCTATAATCCCCCTATATAGATATAACTAAGTTAAAAACCTAGTCCTTTATATACCCTTTATCCCTAGAAGAAATAAGAAGCGCAAGCTAGTTAACGCTATGCAGTTAATGCTATAATAGCTATATATTATGCTAGCGCGAAGCTATATATAAACTATAAAGGCCTGCTATAAGCAGCTAACTACTAGCTAGTCCTTTCTAGGAAGGGGGAGTCCGTAAAATATAGAGTTATATTGCCTATATTAAGGCAGGAAAGCAGCTACCCGAGCAGTAAATAGAATAAATCCTATATAACTAGCGCATGCCTCGAGGGGGTCCTATTAGAGCAGGGTAGTCTTAGGGGGCCCCTTTGCTATATAACTAACCTAGCCTTAAATATACTGCCCTGCCCTATATTGCGCGCTAATAACAAATTAACGTATATAAAATAAAGGCGGAACGCATGCGTACTAATTACCTAGCCTATCCTAGACTATAACCCTTGCAGCTAATCTATAAATCCCTTACGCCTTATCGCCCTAGTTAAAAATCTCTGCCTTGCCCCTAGTCCTATCCGCTAGCTTAAAATCTAATACTAACCTAGAAATCTAAGATTATATATATAGCTAAAAGCAGTTATATTAGAAGTAACTAACCTAGTTATATTTATAGTAACGCTTACGCTAGGGTATGCCTAAAGCGCTAGATT
This sequence comes from Ophiocordyceps polyrhachis-furcata BCC 54312, assembly GCA_001633055.2. Classification (NCBI taxonomy): domain Eukaryota; kingdom Fungi; phylum Ascomycota; class Sordariomycetes; order Hypocreales; family Ophiocordycipitaceae; genus Ophiocordyceps; species Ophiocordyceps polyrhachis-furcata. The sequence goes on along the minus strand of LKCN02000005.1, from coordinate 41,299 downwards.
TAATAGAACTAATATCTATTAGGTTAGCCTTGGTATAAGGCGGAAAATTAGCTATTACTTAAGATATATCCCTAGAATTAAATATACTATTAAAGCTCTTTAAAAGTAACGCAAAAGCTAGATATATTATAGACTATATTATCTCCTAATCTAGTTGCTTTTTAGGCTTAGTATAAAAACTAGAAGCTAATAGGATAATCTTAGTATAATAAGACTAGTATTACTATCTAGCCTTAAAAAGAATATATTCCTATTATATAATATATGCGCTAAGGGACTCTAATATCTCCTATAGTAATATAACTAGAAAAAGACCTGCGTATTGCTTTTTATATAATTCGCTAAGAGTTTTATTAATATATACTAGGAAGGAATTAGGCTAGTTAGCAAAATTATTAATATATAATATATATAAAAGGAAACTTTGCTAAAAAGTACTAAGTCGTAAATAAATATAGAAGAACTAGGAGCAATTATCCCTAATTATAACTCTATTAATAGCAAACTTTGCCTTAAAAAAGGCTAGCTATATTAGAAGTCTAGAGTAAAACTCTAATATATTAGGGGTAGGTAAAATTTAATAGCGTTCCGAGGTTATACTTTCCGTATTATAGTTATAAACGGAAAAGAGTTCTATTTAATATAAAAGAGTCGATAAAAAATAATACTAAGTCGAACTAAAAAGGAGTAATAAATAGAACTACTAAGAAGAGAAAAAGAGGAAGGGAGAGAAGCTCCCTGCTAGCTAGCTATATACTTTACGAGGTTAGCTATTAGTAATAAGCCTGTATTAATACAAGCCTATTATATCCTAGTTAAGATGGAGAGCCTGCGAGTCACGTACTTATAATCCCCCTATATAGATATAACTAGGTTAAAAACCCAGTCCTTTAAAAGTATATAAAATCCTAAATACTAAAATCGGATTAATAATAAGATAAAATATAATCCTTTAGATAGTAGTTAAAGCTATTAATAATACTACTAGCTTAAATAGACTAGTCCTAACTCTTCTTATTTTTTGCGTATATTTATAGATTAATTAGGATTCTCCCTTATTAAAAACTACTCGAGATTAGGCTACAGCCGTTTAGAAAGCAATAATAAGTCTTTAAGAACTTATAGTATCTCGATAACTAAAGGAGGCGCTCTTTACTAAGAATAGCCTAGATATAATAACGCTTTTTTAACTCCTATTATAAAGCTAAGTTAAGGTTTAAAGAGAAAAAGACAGCTAGACTAGTCCTTTTACCCTTAAGGCTATTAATAGCTATAATATTATAATCTAGTCCCTAGTAAGTCTCTAGGTATTCTAGTCGATATATATATAGCTTTACTTTTTAAGTAATCCCTAACTAAAGGCTATCTAGGAATAGGAGGATATTAACCTAAAATCTGCCTATAAATAAACCTAGTTCTTATAGCGTTTAGAAGTTTAACTACTATAATTACTAAAGACCTTAACCTAATTTATATCTAAGAAAAAATAGGATAATTTTGCGCTCTTTCTTTATTTTTATACAGAAGGCAAGATTATAACCCCTAGACCCCTATTTAAAGTATTAGACTAAAAGGAGATTATAGACCTTATAGGTTAAGGTATTTTCTCTTTTAAACGGTTTAATTCCTGCCTAGTATAGAGGAGTTCGGATTTTTTATACCTAACTTATCTGCGAAATTAAGGATAAAATAACTAACTGCCTATATAAAAAGTCGAGACTAATTATTATAGGATATAATAATAATAGCAAGAAGGAGATCCTTACCTAGTCTCCTATAATCTAACGGGTTAGCTAATAGTTGCTTTTAGCTTTAGCTCTAATATATATAACTTAAGGGATAAAGTTATGCCTTTATAATATTACCTAGGTATATCTATAATCCTAATTAATACTTAAATAAATAATCCTTATAAGCTTTTTAAAAAAACTATAAGTAGGGCATTAATATATATTAGTTTAATATAAGAAAGGACTCTGCTTAAGTTAGTTCGGGTCCTTAATCTATTAATATCTGCTTATATCTCTATATATATCTATTTCCTTTAAGGGAAAAGGCTAGACTTTATATATATAGTTCCTTAATCTTAATTCTTTTCTTTTGCTTTATTTTCCTAATCTCCTTATAATCTGCTTATAATCTTAAGTTAAACTCGATCCGATTATACTATAAGCACTGCCTAAATATAGCCTTATTATATAATTAAATACTTCGTCTATATATACCTATTCCTAATTATTTCCTTTAAGGGCAGGAATGTATTAAAACTCGTAAATAATTCGTATTATATAATATTTATATACTAGTAGTCCTCTTTTTATTATCGAATTATTATAAGGGAAAGAAATAAATTAGGAAGAAAATATAGAAGAAGAAACTATTTATAGGAAAAATAGAAAAAAAGAAATTATATAAGAAATAAATAAACGAGTATATAAAAAAGAATATAGTAGAAAAAGAGTAAAGGAATTAGTCTTTTATAAAGTAGTAGGGTTATAGTATATCCTTACTATATTTAATGCTTTTTATATGCATGTATATAACTTACCCTGCAAAATAAATTTATTCCCTTTCTTCCTCTTATACTTCTTCTTTTCTTCTTCCTTCTATACTTTTAAAGGAGCGTAAAAAGCAATATTTATATAAATATAACTATATATAATACGAATCGTCTACGCGTTTTAACGCATTCCTGCCCTTAAAAGAAATAACTAGGGATAAGTATGCATAAATAAAGCATTTAATTATATAATAAGTGTGAGGGATTCGGGCTATGCCTGGATCTGCGCTACACTGTAGTATGCTAAGTTATACCCGCGCCCGAGGATGAGTCATCTCCGCGCCCGGCCCGCGCGCATAAACCCTATATCCTATAACAGGTTTCTGCTACGTCTTTCCTTTCCTTATTACTTTTATTGCCTTTTAGGATACCTATAGCAGAGGCCTTAGGCCTATTCCTTTATATATAAAAGTAATTAATTTTTCTTTCTTCTTTCTTCTAATACTATAGAGGACTCTATTACGCATTAGCAATTGCTCTATTAGGTATTAGAGTTATAGCAAGTCGTAATATAATAGCATAATACGCTTATATAGATAGAATAACGTATAGTATTATAACTTAAATAGAAGCAGCGCAAGCCTTTTCCTCTTAGGTCCCTTTTTAATAGCAATAAGTCCCTCTTCCCTATATAGCAATCTTTAATAGTATATAAACTTATTGCTAACTAGGTTTTTATTAGTAATATATACGACTAATAGGTCTTTCTATACTAATACTTAGCGCCTGCTATCTAGGCTAAGGTAGCCCTGTTTTTCGAGCAGGGCGAGGATTACGCGTATAATACTAATGCCTTTTTATAATATCTCGATAGCATTTTTTCCAACCCCTACTGCTACTAGACTGCTATAGTAGAGCTTAAGCGACTCTTATAACGCCCTACTAAATCCTTTTCTAATTATCTTATCTAATTTAAAGCTAAGTTATCTCTCGTAGGCAGGGCTACTTAGACTAAGGATATTAAGGTTTAACGCCTTTACTACTCTATTGCCCCTAAGTTATACTAATACTATATTAGCCGCGATATTCCTTAAGATAACTACGCAAAAGCTATCTCCTATATCTATTCTATTATAGTAGATATTAAGTTGTTTCGCCTTAACTCGCGCAGTAGCCCTTTATATAGTAACCCTTCTATTAGGCTTCTGCGCTTGTCTCCTAATACTCCTATAATAGGCGTTTATTAGGCTAGTACTTCTTCTCGCCCTCTTGCCTATAGCCTGCCCCCTTTTAACACGCGCTAGCAGGCGATATAGGTTAGCTAGGATATACTAGCCTAGCGTTGCATCGATAGCGTATGCCTGCGTTATAGCATCCTAGGCTATTACTCGAATAAGTATAGCCTTTGCCCTGCCCGCTGCCCTTCTAAGTTATCTATTTGCTTTATCGATACTATAGAGGACTCTAACGCGGACCTAGAGTTAGCGGGAAAAGTAATACCCCTATACTAAGTCTTATACTAGGGGCGGATTGCTATATTAAGGAGTTTAAGGATAGTTTAGCAATATAATTTAAGGAAATTAAATAGCGTATAGATATAGCGCCTCTCTTTTTTCCTATGCTTATAAATTCTACTTTTTTTATTAACGCGTAGGCGGATAGTAGCTATAATTGCTACGCTGCTATAAGCAAATTGCTAGCTTAATAATACTAGCTTAAAAGAGTGCGTTTTTTATAGCTGTGTAAGGTTCGGATAGTAGTAACTACGAGTTACTACTGCTACTGCTATTTTAAGAAAACGTTATTAATCCGAGAAATTATATGCTTTATTGCTAATATTAACGGGTAGCTTACGCCTATAGTAGCGTATCTAATCCTAGGGCTAATGCAAGATCTTATTCTTAGCACCCCTTAGTTTATATGTTATAATATATCTATTCGTGCTTATTAGCGCAAGCTAATTATTTATTTAGCTAATAACTTAGTTATCTAGGGCAGTATAGCTTATTAAGTCTCCTACCCTATAGTTATAGTTATAGGCTTAGCGTTTGCTAGCTTAGTCTATTATAAGGCTTATCGACTAACTAGCTGCAAATTTATTGCTACTAGTCTGCGCGAGATTTTATCCGTATTATGCGTATCCGCTACTGCTATAATACCCCTTTCTTAGTCCCTTCCTTTAGCAGTCTTTAACTTTTCTAACCTTTTTAATAAAACTCGGGCTAGCGCTCTCCCTCCTTATAGGAGGAGTTAGGACTATTATATTCGTTTACGCTGCTAGCCGGACGGCTCCTTGCCTCCGCTTCCTTAGGGTCCGCTATATAATATGCCGCGTAAATACTTGCTTAAAGTACGCAAGTAAATAACTAACTTAATAGATAAGGGGTAGATATATATAAGCTCCTTATTAGCTATAGCCCTTATTCTGCTTGCTAAAAAGCCGAGTAGTAGTTAGCGTTTTTATATAGACTACTATGCCCTTAATAAAGTTACTAAGTAGGACTATTACCCCTTTCTGCTTATTAAAAAGACGTTACGTAGCTTATCGAACGCTTAGTAGTTTATAAAGTTAGATATTCGCGCTGCTTTTTATAAGTTATATATTATAAAAGGCGATAAATATTTTACTGCGTTTTATACGCGTTTTAGATTATTTAAATAGCTTATTTGCCCCTTTAGTCTTGCTAGCGTGCTTATATTATTCTAGCGATATATTAATAACGCTCTAAGTACTATGCTTAGGGACTTTATTATAGTATACTTTAATAATATTTTAATTTACTCTAGCAGGTTGCGTGCGGACTATTAGCATAAAGTCTAGACTATTTTAGGGAAATTACGCGCTACTAGGTTATTTCTAGATATTAATAAGTATACGTTCGCTATTACTAAGGTTAAGTATCTAGGTTTTATTATTTACGCAGACTATAAAATTCGTCCTAATCCGGAGAAAGTTATAGCTATCCGCGACTAGGAAGCTCTAACGCGCTTTTAGGGCATACGCAGTTTCCTTAGTTTTGCAAACTTCTACTACGATTTTATTCCCCGTTTCTCCTACCTTATAGCTCCCTTTATCCGCTTTACCTAGCGCAATGCTCCCTTTATATAGACCGCTAAGTGCTAAGCTGCGTTTAATACTTTTAAGGAGGCTTTTATATTATATCCTATGCTTGCTTAGTAGGACCCGTCCTGTCCTACTATAGTAGAAATAGACTATTCTAGTAAAGCCCTAGGCGGCTGCCTTTCTTAAACTAGGAAGGATAAGATTCTCTAGCTAGTTGCGTATTACTTTTAGAAACTTTAGCTAGCAGAGCAGAACTATACTATCTATAATAAAAAGCTTCTAGCTATTATTTTATGCCTTAAGGCTTAGTCCGCTAAGTTATGCAGTATTGCTAAACTATTTATAATCCTAACTAATTATAAGGCCCTAGAGCACTTTATAACGCTAAAGGAAATATTTAAACGCTAGGCTTGCTAGGCTAAAATGCTTTCCCTATTTAACTTCTACTTTTGCTATTGCCCTAGTTTATAAGCTTTATGCTTAAACGCCCTTTTATACTATAACTAGGAATATTATAGCACGTCCTCTTAATTTAAACGGGTTATATAACCCCTCTCTATACGCGCTTTTATTATAGCGCCTTTTCGAGCTCGAGCCTTACGCTATAGGATACGTGCTTCTGCGCTAATATCTAACCTAAGGTCGTTCTTTCCGCAGCTAGTGCTTGCGCCCTTTCTCTCTATAACTCCTCTCCCCTACTCTGCGCCTAATTCTTCCCTATCCCCCTTCCCTAATACGCACTTATAGGAGTTATAGCGCGCGGTATTATAGTATAACCTATTATATATAATCTAGCTTAATACGCTATATTTAGCTGCAAGAAAGTTCCTGCCTAAAGCTAATACTTATAAATAAATCGCTAACTACGCTATCTCTACTACTAGGTTCCTGCAATTTTATAGTCGCTTTTAAGTCCCTTATTAGGAACCTCTTATAATAACTCTTATCTAGCGTATCTATAATTCGCTTTTTGCAAGTTACCCTAGCAAGAATATTATATTTATGCTTCTTAAGCAAGACTTCTACTAGGAGGGCATATCTGCTAATATAGCGCAGTTTATTCGTAACTATTATTATTATAAAGATTACTTTTACTACTACTATTATTAGGGGCTGCTCTAACCCCTTCTTATTGCTAACTATTTTTAGTCCTTAGTTTCTATTAATTTTATAACTAACTTGCTTACTGCTTTTCTAATATCTCCTTATTTCCTTATAGTTATTACTAATTAGTTATCTAAGTTTATTTAGCTAGAGGCTATAACGTCTATAGATACTAAGGCTTATACGCGCTGCTTTATTAATACTTAGTAGCGTTTCTATAAGTTCCCTTCTTAGTTAATTTCTAACTATAGTTCTAATTAGATAAGTAGCTTTTAGTCCGAGCTATACTGCCTTATTAGCGTATAGCGCCTCCTCTCTACTGCCTACTACCTATAAACGGATAGTAGTATAGAGCGTGCTAACTAGGAGGTATAGGCTATTTTGCAATATATAATAGCTTTCTCTTAGCTAGACTAGCTATATTACCTCCCTGCCTATTAACTAGCCCTTAATAACTAGGAGTCGTCTATAACTAGGCTTAGTCCTAACTATCTTCTATATAGTTTTAATATTCCTTTAGTTAAGCTCTCTTCTCCTTTTTCCTTTTCCTATACTTTACTTTAGGGTTATACTATTGCGTTTATATAGCAGCTTTAGGAGGGCACGAATCTAGTATAAGCCGCTATTGCCTAGGCCTAGCAGCGCTAGCAGGACTTTTCTAACCCTACCTGCTTGCCCGCTAAGACGTTTAAAATAAGCGATTTTGCATAGCTTAATATATATTATATTAAATCTAATTATCCTTTTCGAAAACTTAATTATCTATAAGCTAAGTACTGCGTTATTACTATCCTAACTCCTCTAACTATTACCCTAGATACGCCTTATAGTATTTACCTAACCTTTTATATTAACTTGCTAAAATACGCGGCTTCTAATCCCTTTCCCTTTTAAGTTTATACTAATGCTTGCCTAGACCCTTTGCTCTATCTCTTTAATAATAACTCCTCTTTTAATAAGTAAAAGGTAGAGGAGATTCTTATTACTAAGAACGCTTATAGCTAGCGCTTTGCGAATTTACTATTGCTATAGGTAGGGCATTAACATATATTAGTATAATATAAGAGAGGACTCTGCTTAAGTTAGCTCGGGTCCTTAATCTATTAATATCTGCTTATATCTATCTTTTCTCTTCCTTTCGTAGGGGAAGAAGGCAGAGTTTATATACACCTTTCCCTAATCCTAATCCTCTTCTCCTGCTTTATCTTCCTAATCTCCCTATAATCCGCTTCTAATCTCGGACTAAGTTCGATCCGATTATACTACGAGCACTGCCTAAATATAGCCCTATTGCATAATTAAATGCTTCGTCTATGCGTACCTATCCCTAGTTATTTCCTTTAGGGGCAAACATGCGTTAAGACGCGTAGACGATTCGTATCGTGTATAGTTTATATACTAGCAGTCCTCTTTTTATTATCGAATCGTTATAGGGGAAAGAAACAAATAAGAAAAAGAAAGGCATAAAAGAAAACAGTATATTCCTGTAAAATAGAAAGAAAATAAGCATAGTATAGAGGCGATATCTATCCGATTTTAGGTCGGTATTAAAACAAAGTATTCTAAAAGTCGTAAAGAGTAAAAACAAAAGTAAAAAAATAATTAAGAAGGTTTCCCTAGATAAAGAAATAAATCCCTCCGGGTATCTCGATTATTATCCTAAACGTTCTAGGGATAAGTCGAGGTCCTTAAGAGATTAAAACCGCGGGCTATAAGAGTCTGTTCCTTCCTAAGGATCTTATCGTTATTCGAGGTCGATTTAGTCGTCCTAAACGTTCTAGGTATAATTCGGGGTCCTTAAGAGATTAAAACCGCGGGCTATAAGAGTCCGTTCCTTCCTAAGGGTCCTATTGTTATTCGAGGTCGATTTAGTCTTCCGAGCAGCTATTATACCGTCTAGTACCGTAAGAGATTAAAACCGCGAACTCTAGGAGTCCGTTCCTTCCTAGGGTAAAGGTTATTTCCTAGCTTAGGTCTAGGCATCTATTTCCTAGCTAATCTGCATTTTTATCGGACGTAGGACTCGTATTAATAGCTAATAGTAATACTAATTAGTATAGGTAGGGCATTAATATATATTAGTATAATATAAAAGAGGACTCTGCTTAAGTTAGCTTAGGTCCTTAATCTATTAATATCTGCTTATATCTATCTTTTCTCTTCCTTTTATAGGGGAAGAAGGCAGAGTTTATATATACCTTTCCCTAATCCTAATCCTCTTCTCCTGCTTTATCTTCCTAATCTCCCTATAATCCGCTTCTAATCTCGGACTAAGTTCGATCCGATTATGCTACGAGCACTGCCTGAATATAGCCCTATTGCATAATTAAATGCTTCGTCTATACGTACCTATCCCTAGTTATTTCTTTTAGGGGCAGATACGCGTTAAGACGCGTAGACGATTCGTATCGTGTATAGTTTATACAATTGCATTATTCTATTTTAGTAAAATAGCATAGCTATATAACTCTAACTTAGGAACTGCTTAAGAGCATCTAAGACTATAAAGCATTATTATAATTTAAAGCTTAGTTTAGTAATACGCGTATATATAATAGGCCTTATCCTATTTAGCTAGCTATTTTTATATAAACTCCTATACTCTCGACCCTCCCCTTACTACTGCCTGCCCTTTTTATTGCTCCCCTTTTCCTTATCTCTCCTTTCCTTACCCCTTTTGCTCTCCTTTACCCTTCTTATTATACGTCTCTTATCCCCGCGGATTTATATTATAGGCCTAGCATACGCGGGTTAGCGTATTAAGAGAGCTATAGCAAGCATAGCTATATATAGAAGCAATAGTTATATAGTAAGCAGTAGGCGTAATATCTAGTAGTAAGTTCGCTAAAAATAAGGGCGTAAAACTAGATATAGTTAATAATATAGGAGCTAAAGGCGCTAAGACTACTGCTAGCCTTTATAAGGCGGCTAGTATAGTAGCGTTAGCTTATTATATATTAGCTTACTACTGCTCCTGCTTATTAAGGATAGCTTACTATAGGTTAGCTTAATAGCAAAAAGCTTTATTTTATTAGGCTATAAAGTTATTAAGTCCCTAGGCAATTGCCCCTTATTATTATATTTACTACTACTATATTATTGCTATAGCTAAGTTCGTGCTATACTATAGTATTATAGGATACGCAGGCAGTATTATAGCGGAGGAAGATAGTATAAAAGCGTTATTATTATTATTATTATTATTTATCTCCTAACTAGGCAAGGCTAGTAGTGCAAACGCGTTTTAGATAAAGCATAGCGTAATATAAGCAGCAGCAAGTATATTTTGCAGCTGCTTAGCCTAGGCCTAGAAAATAAGCATTATTACTGCCTATCTTCTAAGCGTATTTCTATTCTAGACGCGGGCTAGCTTAGCTATAGCCTTTTTTATACGCGCTATATCCTAAAGATCTCTAACCTAGCAATATAAGCGCGCGTCCGTAGCAAAGAGGTGCCTCTCCTAGAAGCACTGCCTTCGCTGCGAATAGCATGCCTAGTAAGCTATACTGCGCCTACGTTCGCACTAAGCGGATCTATTATTATATAAGTCGCCTATATATAGCGTATATATATAAAATACCTTTATAAGTCCTATATTTTTATTATTATTGCTATTGCCCTTAACTATATACGTTTCTATTACGCGGGTTAGCGTTATTAAGGATATTTTTTATTCTAGCCTAAGTATATATTTTAATTTATAAGTCTTTAGTTCTTAGGGTTAATAAAAACGCATTGCTTTTAGGATAATATATAGATACGTATAGATTATTTATAATATATTTTCGCTTTATTTATTTTTATACTCGTCTATAGGTTTTACGGATTTTCCTTTTTTCTATTCTATATTCCTAGGATAGGCCGACTATAGCTATAGGGGTATATAAGGGATTCGGGCTATGCCTGGATCTGCGCTATACTATAGTATGCTAAGTTATACCCGCGCCCGAGGATAAGTTATCTCCACGCCCGGCCCGCGCGCATAAACCCTATATCCTATAACGGGTTTCTGCTATATCTTTCCTTTCCTTATTACTTTTATTGCCTTTTAGGATACCTATAGCAGAGGCCTTAGGCCTATTCCTTTATAATAAGGCTATATTTAGGCAGTGCTTATAGCATAATCGGATTGAGTTTAACCTAAGATTAGAAGCAGATTATAAGGAGATTAGGAAAATATAGTAGAAGAAAAGGATTAGGATTAGGGAACTATATATATAAAGTCTAGCCTCTTCCTTTAAAAAAAAGGGGAAATATAAAGAAATATAAGCAAATAGCAATAGATTAAGGACCTAAGCTAACTTAAGCAGAGTTCTTTTTTATATTAAACTAATATATATTAATACCCGACTTATACTAATTAGTATTACTATTAGCTATTAATATAAATCCTATATTTAATAAAATGCAAATTAGCTAGGAAATAAATACCTAGACCTAAGCTAAAAAATAACCTTTACCCTAGGAAGGAATAGACTTTTAGAGTTTATAGTTTTAATTTCTTATAGTATTAGATAGTATAATAGCTACTTAGAAAACTAAATCGACCTCGAATAATAAGATCCTTAGGAAGGAATAGACTCCTAGAGTTTGCGTTTTAATCTCTTAAGGACTTTGACTTATACCTAGAACGTTTAAAATAATAGTCGAAATACCTAGAGGGATTTATTTCTTTTTCTAGGAAAACCTTTTTAATTATTCTTTTATTTTTATTTTTACTTTTTATAACTTTTAAAATACTTTTTTTAAATACTAACTTAAAATTAGAAAAATATTACCTTTATATTATACTTATTTTCTTTTTATTTTAAAAGAATTATATTTTTATATCCTAAATATATTTATATAAATATATAATTATTTTTAGAATAAAACTATACTCTTTATATTAAAAAAGCAAGAATCTTTTGTATTAATTTATTTTAGCCTAAATAAACTAGTAAATAAAAATTATCTGCTTAGCCTAATCTATCTAATTTTTTTTTCGCTTAGCTTTACTTAAATTTTTTTTTTGCCTAGCTATACTTACTTAAATTTTTGCCTAAATTGCTTGCTAATTTTTTTTTGCCTTTTTAGCTAGCCTAGTATATTATAAGATTATTTTTTAGTTCCGAATTTTTATTAAGCTTATATTACTGCTTATACTAAGTTTATATACTTGCCTTTTTGCCCCTTATTAAAAAGGTAGTTAGTTTATATAAATACTACTAGAGTATAAGCAGCTTAACCTGCTTTAAATACTAGCTTTATATTTAATATTAGCTAAGAATTATCTTAATATTAAAAAGGGATACTTATAAAGTTATAATATAATCCCTAGGAAAAGTAGTAAAAATAGCTCTTTATTATTACTAAATCCTGCTCCTAGTAGGTATTAGTTATTAGTAGCTACTATATAAGCTAGGATATATATTCAAAGTATAGTAATATCCTAGTAGCTTTACTATATAAATAACCCTAACTTAGGGTTTATAGATTATAATACTAGGAGCCGCTAAGCATTCTTAGTATTCTTATTATTATTACTAGTATTTTAGGCCTTAATATAGTAGGGAAAAGATATTAACTTAGTATTATAGGAGGCAGGGAGTGTTTTAATAGCTAAGGTATTAATAGCAAACTATTTAATAAAAAAGCAGGAAAAGCTATATAAAATTAGTCTAAAACTCTTTTCTAAACGTTATAATATTTTTTTTAAAATTGCAACTAAATTAGATTAAAATCCTATATACTTTAATATATATACGGAGTAAGCATTAGTAAAACTTTATTATTATTATTTTTCTTTTTATTACTGCTTATAATTATAGTTTTATATATTATAAGTATCTTATTGCCTGCTAGCCTTTCCCTACTACTCCTACTAGCCCTATAGCCCCTTCCTCTCCCCTTACCCCTATATTTCTTTGCTATTTTTAGTAGTATTTCTAGAATATTTTCTTAGCCTTATATAACGATTTTAAAAAGGTATTATTGCTATTCCTATTAGAGTTTAGTTATACTTACTAGAAATATTAGTAAGATTGCTTTTTATACTCTTTTAAAAGCATAAAAGGAAAAAGAAAGGAAAAAGTATAAGAGGAAAATAGAGAGCGAATTTATTTTATAGGGTAAGTTATATATATATATATATAAAGCATAAAATATAGTAAGTATGCACTATAACCCTACTGCTCTATAAAAGACTAATTCCTTTACTTTTTTTCTATTACTATGTTTTTCTTTATATACTTATTTATTTATTTCCTATATAATTTCTTCCTTTCTATCTTTCCTATATATAGTTTCTTCTTTTATATCTTTCTTCTTATTTATTTCTTTTCCCCTATAATAATTTAATAATAAAAAGAGGACTACTAGTATATAAATATAACTATATATAATACGAATTATCTATACGTTTTAACGTATTCTTGCCCTTAAAGGAAATAACTAAGGATAGGTATATATAGATAAAGCATTTAATTACGCAATAAGGCTATATTTAAGCAGTACTTATAGTATAATCGGATTAAGTTTAACCTAAGATTAGAAATAGATTGCAAGGAGATTAGGAAAATTTAGTAAAAAAAGAGGATTAGGATTAGAGAACTATATATATAAAGTCTAGCCTTTTCCTTTAAAGAAAA
>LKCN02000005.1:7414-19988 GCA_001633055.2 Ophiocordyceps polyrhachis-furcata BCC 54312 | reverse complement strand
AATAATACTTTGCTGCTTTATTAGGAGTATAAAAGGAAGAAGAAAAGAAAAAGTATAAAAGGAAAAAAAGGAATAAATTTATTTTATAAAGTAAGTTACGTATATATATATAAAAAGCGAGAAATATAGTAAATACGCACTATAACCCTATTACTTTATAAAAGACTAATTCCTTTCCCTTTACCCTTTTTCTTTTACTATTTTCTTTTTTATATACTTATTTATTTATTTCCTTTATTATTTCTTTTTTTCTATTTTTCCTATATACTATTTTCTTTTATACCTTTCTTTTTCTTATTTATTTCTTTCCCCTATAATAATTTAATAATAAAAAAAGGACTATTAGTATATAAACTATATATAATATAAATTATCTATGCGTTTTAATATATATCTGCCCCTAAAAGAAATAACTAAGGATAAATACGCATAGATAAAGCATTTAATTATATAATAGGGCTATATTTAGGCAGTGCTTATAGTATAATTAGATTAAACTTAGTCTAAGATTAGAAGCAGATCTTAGAGAGATTAGGAAGATAAAGCAGGAGAAGAGGATTAGGATTAGGGAAATATATATATAAACTCTGCTTTCTTTTCTTACGAAAAAAGAAAAGAGATAGATATAAGCAGATATTAATAGATTAAGGACCCGAGCTAACTTAAGCAGAGTCCTCTTTTATATTATACTAATATATATTAATGCCTTACTTATAAAATGCCTTTTATAGCCCCTAGCGTATAATTAATAATAATAATAATATCTCTGCGCCTAGCCTGCGTATATAAACCTTATATCCTATAACAGGTTTCTGCTATATCTTTTCTTTCCTTATTACTTTTATTACCTTTTAGGATACCTATAGTAGAGGCCTTAGGCCTATTCCTTTACAGCTATCCTGCTATTCTTGCTTACCTAATTGTCTATATACGCAAGCGTATATTATAGCGTATAATTTATTATTATTATTAAATAATACTATTTTTATTTTATAGTATTTTCAAAGTTTTTATAAAGGATTTTTCCTACTCTTTAAAGTATTATATAATAAGGGATGTTATTTAAATATTATCTAGGGCCTGTAGTATATACCCGAGCACTTTCCCCACCCAAATACGTGCGTTAACCCCTAACGACACAACTCTATCCCCCGCTCCCGTAGCTGGGCCTCCTTCTCGTCGATGCGAAAAGCGCGGCTTGGTAGCACCTGACAGCGCACCGCTGCTGCGAGCTGTGTCTGGTCTTTTAGGACCTCTTCTCCGACCAGCGTCCTGTCTCTGGGCGCTCTCGCGCCCTTGAAGTGACTGCTCCTCAGCGCCGTCCTTTTTACCTCACTCCCCGTTCGAGATTTTGTACGAAACAGCCCGTCACACAGGTGTCGTTGTCGCGACGGTTCATTGATCATCCCGCGTGACTTGACGACAATCGAGATAAGCCTAGGCACAGTTGCGCACATCTCACACACGGCTGTCTTCGCCTTGACAGCCAGACCCTAGCGCTGCGGGCCATGGCGATCTGATACATCAGAGTCGCCAGTGAAAAGTTATGACTACTACCACTCGACATCACCAGCAGCCCCAATCCTTTGCGGCTACCGACACGTTTGACCCGGATGAAGTAGTCCCGAGGCACAGTCCCCTAATGCAAGCCCTACGTCCGAAGCTCGAGTTGTCGCCGAGCCCTCCTCCGGACATCCCCGCTGCACAAGTCAGTAAGATCTTTACTGATTATCTGTCGTCACTAATCGGTCCAAGATACGACCCACCTCGGGCGATGCCGTACTTGTTTCCTACCTGGACAATGGCCGTCGCCCGGAAATCGCCCGTGCCGCCGGCGCTCAGTCTCTCCCCGGCGTCGACGAAGACGAGGACGATTCCTCTCAGGCGAACTCTTCCAGGCTCTGCATGGGCGTTGTAGGCCGCGACTGCACTGCTTCTTCCTACATAGCTATGTCAACTCCAATCCTACAGCACTTGGCTGCCGATGCCCTACAAGCTGTCTCGCTCGACCCCTCGCTCATCCCCCCTCCAAAATTGTCCTCAGACATCTCGACTTCGACACGCCAGCTGTCCATCAGTGACGAGCAGCCCTTTCAAGAGGCTGTCTACCCCTACAGACGGGCGTCGCGGTCCTCGGTCAAAGCGGACACGCCTGGGCTGACAACAGCCTCCAATCTCGGCGAGCTCCCCCCTCTGCAGATGGACTCCCCGAAATCAGAGACAAATGGGCAGAGCTTGCCTTCTATCCGCTCCACCCTTGGTGATATCAAGCGCATACATCCAGAAATAGCGACGTCAGTTGAATCAGACCTGCCGTCTCTTCATTCCGGCGTTGCTGTCTTCTCGCACTCCCCTCCCATGAGCAGACCGCGGTTTGCCGCGATGTCGGCGTCACATGCCTCGCCGCCCATTTCGCCCAGCGAGGCCTACCAGCGGAGTTTCCCTTCACCAAATTCATTGCCAGCGTCGAGCCCTTACAATTATTATCACACTAACGGCCTTAGACAACGACCAAGCCTCGAACTGGGCAATAGCACCGCCGGGGAATTGTCCTGCACGGACCAATCGATCCTGACTCCAGCTACTTCTGCATCAGTCGCTGATCCCATGAGCATTGACGGCATTACCAATCCCCTTATTGGCATTTACGTCTGTGACTTTTCAGGATGCACTGCACCTCCCTTTCAGACACAGTACCTTCTTAATTCACATGCCAACGTACATTCATCGGCACGTCCACACTATTGCCCGGTTAAGGGTTGCCCCCGGAGCGAGGGAGGCAAAGGGTTTAAAAGAAAGAATGAGATGATCAGGCATGGGCTAGTCCACGACTCTCCGGGCTACGTCTGTCCCTTTTGTCCAGATAGAGAACATAAGTATCCTCGACCTGATAACCTCCAAAGGTCTGCGGTAGCTGGCAAATCGTGGTTGTCTATAGATATTCGCTGACCGCATTCCAGACATGTCCGAGTCCACCACGTGGACAAAGACAAAGACGACCCGTTACTGCGGGAAGTTTTGTCTCAGAGGCCCGATGGGCCGAGCCGAGGTCGACGGAAGAGAGGATCCGTCACCTAAAGAGACAAATCTCCCCGTTAGTGGTTCCAGTTGATATGCTCATCCCGTCTCAGCTACGAACGATTCAACAGCCTTCGACGTTTAGTCTTATGGCTCTGTTGGCGCCAACTTCAGTTGGTAATTGTCTCAGCGCAACTGGGGAACGTATGATTTGGTGGCAATGCCAATTCCGATTTCTAGGTTCCGTGCGGTTTGCTCAGGCGGAGATGCATCCTTCTCTATACTGCGTTTTACTCATATACCACCAGGCTTTCATTAGCCACCGTTTATTTCCTTGATTACCCACATGTTTTGCGCCTTTGCGTTTACGACCTGCCGGAAACAGTCCCGTTGCGCATTGGAAAATAAATTCCGTCATCCGTTGCTAGGGCTCAGCGGACTCAGAAGCCCCGATCGACGTTGCGGGCGCCGCAGTTGACGTGACTGAGGAAGCAATGAAGCCCCGAGTCGGGCAGACACCCCCGTCATAATTTCATTCACTCCGACGTCCTCACAGACACTCCCACACGCCCACCTGGATCGGCGAATCGCTAAGAATCTCACCATCGACAGCCCACACCGTCTGGTGAGACCCTATGCACTCGATAACGAGCCACATGCCATCCTGTTGCTTCGTCACACTCACAGGTTCCATATCAAAATCGCCAGTTCGTAAATCTGCCGTGGGCTCCCGGAACTGGCCCCCGCCAGACGCAGCGACCGTAACCTGCTCCGGGCCCCAGCCTTGAACGATTGAGACGCGGAGCAAAAGAGATGCCGCATGACGCGCTCCGTTTGCCATATCGGGCAACAGCACATTATGTACAGAGATACTCGCGCGCGTTAACCATGATGCCCTCAGCATGGCACGGGCACCCCCTTCACCTCTAACAGGCTGGAAATTTGAGAGCGATGTTCGAAGTCTGCCTGCGGCTTCGACTGGAAGTAATTCTAGCACGACAGGCGACATGGAAGAGACCCGAATAGCGAAAGTGGCAAACTGACCGGTCTCAAACGTCGAACAGACCAGGGTGTATGTCCCAGGATCCAGTATGGGTACGTTGGCTATGGCACATCCTCGACGGTATTCTCCAGATGAGAAGACGAGATCCTTGACCCGCACAGTAGTGACCCGTTCCCCTCGGGCCCACACAAGGTCAACGTGAACTTGGACCTCGCGGTTGTCTGTAGATAGAAGAATTGAGAGGGGTGTAGGGTCTCTTAGTACGAGTCTGTACTGGGGATTTCGGTTGTAGGTCGACCCAGACGAATTCCCACCAGCATTGCGTCGATTCCAGGATCCTGTCCTCTCTTCAACATGAGACATCCTCTCTTCTGCTGGGTTGACCTGGAGGGGCGAGTTGGAGAACAGCGTCATGGTCAGTGTGTACTTAGGCAGGGGCAGTTCATGTTGGTCGACGACCAAGGTGTATTTCTTCCCAGGGCTGGCTTGGAGGCGCGCAAGCGTCTGCGGAGAATCGACATATGGTCCGCGATACATTTCCGAGCCACTGATGTGGGCTGTCTTGCCCTCGTTATCAAAGGCCAGGATGCTCATGAAGCCGAGCTGCCGCGCAACGGCGGCAAGGGAGCCGCGCCTACTGCGAGCTATCTCCAGCTCAGCGTCTGCAAAGTGGCGACTGACCAAAATCCACATTAATCCACCCCTGGCGGATGAGACGGCGTATTGGGGATTTTTCACCAGAGACGTCGCCAAATATTTGGGAGGCATTTCCCACGTGAAGTGATGGTCTTGGCGGTAGGAGAATAAACCGGGGTTCCAGTTGAGATACATTGTCTCAAAGTGTTGCGCGACATCTTCCGTCGTTATCCACGTCGTGCTAAGTAAGTCAGTCTACTATTGCATGAAATCAGCAGGTGCCTCTCACTTGTCGCGGTCAGAGCTTTGGGATTTGGTTTTCCCGGCTCCCAAAATCAAAGGTGCATCGCGCCAAGGGTTCTTGATCAGCAGTTTGCGCGTGACTCCGCCGGACGAGTCAAGATCCTCCACAGCGTAATCGTGCTCGCCAATAAGGCCCATCAGCCTCTCCTCATCTGTAGAAACCCGGCCCGTGCCCAAGGTTACAACTACGTCGCGAGACTTGTGGGCTGCCTCGACTCTTGCCCACGTCTCTTCGACATCGAGGTCTTCTCTTTGGTATCGTCAGAGTGGTTTTTGCCGTGTTCCACTTCGGGAGAAGGTTGACTGAAGAGGATACTATGCCAATCGGGTGTGGAGACTTACACTTGAAGAAAAAGTTGCTCCGGGATCCAACCGGTCAAGACCCACAGATCGGTCCCCGAGTTACTTCCTGGAAAATCATAACCGCCCCTGACTTTCAGATACGCCTTCTCCAAGAGGGCAGGCCAGAGCAGACAAGGGTTCCGCCTGTCTACCACGAAAAGCGTACGGTCGGTACGGGAGGCAGGAAGCCTGTCGTCGACCACGACCCTCCGCGAACAGCCATTGAAATTCATGCGTAACACGTATTTTCCCGAGCGAGACAGTTGTGGACGTCCCTTCTCATGATTGAAAGGGTATAGTATAGTAGATAGAGCCTGAGAAAATATGACGTTAAGAACAGTTCCTCCGTTGCCTGAGTACAATGTGCGGACGCGCCATCAATTGTACGTACCGCATGGGGTCCGACCATGACTTTGGCGGCTGCTGAAAGACTGGCGACGACGGAGCAGTCGGTAGTAATGTCCTGAACTAGGTCACAATGACCATGAAGCTGCATCATGACCTCTTCATCTTGATCCCTGTCGCGATCGAGGGCAAGTTTAAAAAGTTCCGCTGGTCTTGTCCAGGCAACGAAGTACTCCGCTTGAGTCTTCGAGAGTGTGAAAGGTGACTCATCTCTTCAGAATGGATTCTTAGCGAGAAACGTGGGTGGAGAGGCGGTCCGTGGGAGGAAGGCCTAAACTCACTTGTACGGTTTCGAGCCAGGCTGCAGCTCGAATTCGCTATCATCGGGATCACCTTCCCAAGGAGGGAAATCATTGTCGTGGAGGCGAGAAGCACCGAGAAGAACTTCTAACTGGTGAACCGATGATACCGGCATCTGTGTTGTTTTAAGCTTCTCGGCGAAGACAATCATTTCCCGACACTTTCTCCGGAGCCGAGCAGCGTTAGTCTTGTCTGAGGTCTCGCCTGCGGCCGCCATGTATAGCTCTGCGGCCCGGATCGCGTGATCGAGAGCATGTTTTCCGCTGTAGCGAGAAAGTAGAGCTTCAGCGGCCTTATCGACGGTTGACGTCAGTTAAATTCCTGCTCGTATATCTGCTCCGGATGGCGAAATGATACCTGCGCCTTGCTCTCCATGCCCGGCGAGCCGCAACTCGAGTGCTAGTCTTTATGCAGCACTGTTAGAAGAAGATGATCAGCCATATCGCCGGTTCTGTTAGTATCATCGAGCGTGTGGCAGTCTTGCCGGATTGCTCCGTACAGTACCTTAGAGCGTGAAGGGGAATGTGGCAGAAAGGGTTGAAAATAGTTTCCAGGCGTGAACAGTTGTCAGAAAAGATGATGTCCCCCACATCACGTTATCACTTTTGTTGAGTGGTCACGTGCTCTCACGTGATCAGGCCGCCTAGGCCTCCACTCCTTATTTCTCCTCCCTTTTCTATAGCCTAGCATAGCATAATTCAGCATTACAGGGATTATCCCTGCATTTATATAATATTGTTCTATAGGTTATATCGCCCTCCTATGCTTCTACTGCTGCATAGTTTACCGAGACTTACTATAAGCTTTACCGAACTATTATAAAAATTAGCTATTAAGTCCTTAATTAGGCAAAATTTAAGGGCTAAAAGAGTCCTTCCTAATCGACTAGTAGTAGAAAAATTCTATATGCATAGTAATAAAATTAATATATTATTAAAATTATTAATAATGCTATAAGAATACTAATAACTATTAAATAACCTTTTATATTATTATTATTATATAGTTAGCTTTCTCTAGTATAAAGCTTTAAGGCTCTTTTACCCTTATTAAATAGTAGGGAGCCTTTATAGTAAGTGCCTTAATTTATAAAGTTAGCGAATATATTTTCGAAAATCTTCTGCTACTTTCTAATAAGTCTATTAATTATGCTAAATAGCTAAAGGCTAATAAAAAGGCTATTAGTATAGTCTTATAATCCCTTTTAAGCAAAGCTATTATAGGCATTATACGCCTAGGTTAGCATTATAAGAAAATAGCTTAAGAGATATATAAATACGCTAAATAATACGCTAAGGTTACTGCAAAAATATAACCCTAATATATTCTATAGCAATAGTACTATCTAGTCCTTAAGGATAATACTATCTAAGGCTAAAAAGCCTTTTAAAAGGAACTCTAGACCCTATAGAATTAAATTATATTTAATAAGGAACTTAGTCCTGCTTATAGGCAAATGCTATAAGTATACGTATATAAAGCTATCGATGCAATATAGCATATTCGAGAAGACCTCGCTACCTAATAGGCCTATAAGGCTAATAGGGATATAGGCCTTTTCCTAAAGAGGGCAAATAAATATATCTCTTCTATTATCGCAAACGCTAAAGTCTGCAAGGCATTAGGCAAAGCCTTTTCCGTACTAAGGAATAATAAGGGTAATAATAATAATAACTATAATAATAATTATAAGACTAAAAAGAGGAATAAGAAGAAAGCATAGAAAGAATAATAGGAAAAGCCTTCGACTATGCTAAAGCTTCTTCTAGCCCCTCCTTGCTATACTAATACTATAAATAAGATTATAGTATTACTATGCTATAGCTATAATATAATACTAAGGGCTAATATATATTCTAAAGATAAATGCTAAAAGCTTTATCCTAAGCTTCGACTACTACCTTCCTATAGAAAGTATTATAGCTATTATAATAGCAACTCCTTAAGCAGTGCTAGTAGTAGCATAGATATTATAAACGCTAGAAGAGGCACTATAGCCTATATTATCAACTGCGTTCGTAACGCTCTAATCTCGCCTAATAACGTTATTATCGATATAGGATATAGCAAATATATCTTTAATAATAAAGGATAGTTTAGTAATACCTATAAGGAATTCTTAACGCCTTATAGGCTTATAGCTTCTATAAAGGACTAGGTCTTTAACCCAGTTATGTCTATATAAGGGGATTATAGGTACGCAATAAGTAGACCCTCTAGCTTAGCTAGGATAGGATAGGCTCGTATTAGTACGGGCTTATTACTAATAGCCGACCTTAAGAGGTATATAGCTAGCTAGCGGAGAGCTTTTCTCCTTTCCTTTCTCTCTCTTCTTAGTAGTTCTATTTATTACTCCTCTTTAGTTCGACTTAGTATTATTTTTTTATCGATTCTTTTATATTAAATAGAACTCCTTTCTATTTATAACTATAACGCGGAAAGTATAACCTTAAAACGCTATTAAATTTTGCCTACCCCTAATGCGTTAGATTCCTGCTTTAGACTTTTAATATAGCTAGTATTTCTTTAAGCGAAGTTTACTATTAATAGAGTTATAATTAGGGACAGTTATTCCTAGTTCTTCTATATTTATTTACAACTTAGCACTTTCTAGTAAAGTTTCTTTCTATATATATTATATATTAATAATTTTGCTAATTAGCCTAAATCCTTTCTAGTATATATTAATAATACTCTTAGCGAATTATATAAAAAGCAATACGCAGGTCTTTCTTTAGTTACTTTATTATAAAAAACGTTAGAGTCCCTTAGCGTATATATTACGTAATAGGAATATATTCTTTTCGAGGCTAGTTAGTAATACTAGT
The DNA here is from genome assembly GCA_001633055.2 of Ophiocordyceps polyrhachis-furcata BCC 54312. Taxonomy (NCBI): domain Eukaryota; kingdom Fungi; phylum Ascomycota; class Sordariomycetes; order Hypocreales; family Ophiocordycipitaceae; genus Ophiocordyceps; species Ophiocordyceps polyrhachis-furcata. The sequence continues at coordinate 11,153 of LKCN02000005.1, read as the reverse complement.
CTAACTATATTAAGATTATCCTATTAGCTTCTAGTCTTTATAAGGAGCCTAAGAAGCGACTAGATTAGGAGATAATATAGCCTATAATATATTTAGCTTTCGCGTTACTCTTAAAGAGCTTTAATAGTATATTTAACTCTAGAGATATATTTTAAGTAATATTTAATCTTCCGCTTTATACTAAGGCCGACCTAATAGATATTAGTTTTATTAAATCTAGCGCCTTTAGCGCTCCCTAGCGCAAGCATTGCTATAAATATAACTAAGTCGGTTACTTCTAACGTAATTGCCCCTAGCTATACGCATAATCTCGGATTACTAAGTTAATATTAGTTTCTAAGCTAGCAGAAAGAACTAGGGGTAAGGCAGAGATTTTTAACTAGGGCAATAGGGCGTAAGGGATTTATAAATTAGCTATATAGGTTATAGTCTAGGATAGGCTAGGTAATTAGTTATACGCGTCCTGCCTCTATTTTATATACGTTAATTTATTATTAGCGTATAGGGCAGGGTAGGGCAGTATATATTATTACTAATCGCGCTAGGCTAGGAAAATAACCCTTGCGACTAGGCAATAAAGCATATACTCGAGGCTAGGTTAGTTAATACTATAAAGGGCCCTTCTAGGGCTACCTTGCTCTAATAGGACCCCCTTAAAGCATGCGCTAGTTATATAGGATTTCTTCTATTACTAGTTAAGTAGCTGCTTTCCTGCTTTAATATAGGCGATATAACTCTGCTTTATACGGACTCCCCTTCTCTAGGAGGGACTAGCTAGCAGTTAGCTGCTTGCAGCGGGCTTTTATAGTTTATATATAGCTTTGCGCTAGCGTAATATATAGCTATTATAGCGTTTACTATATAGTATTAACTAGCTTGCGCTTTTTATTTCCTCTAGGGATAGAGGGTATATAAAGGACTAGGTCTTTAACCTAGTTATATCTATATAAGGGGATTATAGGTACGCGATAAGTAGACCCTTTAGCTTAGCTAGGATAGGATAGGCTTATATTAGTACGGGCTTATTACTTATAGCCGACCTCGAGAGGTATATAGCTAGCTAGCAGGGAGCTTCTCTCCTTTTCTTTCTCTCTCTTCTTAGTAGTTCTATTTATTACTCCTTTTTAGTTCGACTTAGTATTATCTCTTCGTCGATTCCTTTACAGCTTCTAATAATTAACCCTTATACTACTTTAGCAAAGGCCAGGTTACTATTATATCTAAAGATAGCTATTTTATTATGTTTAAAAAGGCTTATTATAGTACTAATATGCTAGTTAATCTTATTAGCGCTAATTGCCTTAATCGCAAAGAGATATATATTAATAAAGAAAAAATAAGGCTTTAATAACGCGGCTAAATAGTCTATCTTCTCGAGTAGCGAGGAGGCGTAGCTAATATTAAAAATGCTAGGCTAATATAGCTATTAGTAATGCCGGCCTTGCCTGCTAACTATAAAAAGGCTATCGACTTCTCTCTTCTTTATTAACGCCTTAGCTATGCTAGAAAGGAATAAATCCTTAAGGCCTGCTAGAAGAGTAGTATTGCTATTAAGGTTCCTACTAACTTTTACTGTTATTCCTGCTATCTAGGAAAAGCTAAGGCTATTATAAGTCGTAATCCTTCTATTTAGGCTACTTCCTTCTTGCAATATATCTTCTAGGACTTCCTATAATATACGCTAACTTCTATAAAAGGGTATTGCTATACCCTTTATAGCGTAGATGCTTATACTAACTATTATTAGGTCCTTTTTACTAAGACTAGAAGAGAGGCCTTTTAACGCCTTTAAGTATAGAAAAAAAGCGTTAAAGCTACGGCTAGCGGATGCTATATTTAAGTTATAGCCTTTAATAACGCTCTTAAATTCACCTAATAAAAGATTATCGATTAGGCTGCTTAAGATAGCTTTATTATTAGGACTTATGCCCCTTATACCCCTGCCTAATATAGCCGAGCTAAATATACTAGCTATACCCTTATAAATACTGCCTATACTGTATGCATCGAGACTAGCCTTCCTAATAACCTCTAGCCTTATTTTATAGATACTAGCGCTTACGTTTAGAACCTTCTTTTATCTTCTGCGAATAAGAATAAAAAGAGCCCTATAGAGATAGTAATAGAGGCTATTCGCGTTCCGTATAAATACTCTATTAACTACCTATGCTTATAGGGATGCAAAGCCTACGTTACGATCCCTTAGGCTTATCGAATTTAAAGCGCTAAAATAGCCCTAAGGGTATAAGAAGGCCGCCTTATTAGCATAGAAGGCCTTTATAGCTATATTTTTAAAATCTTCCTGCCTAATAAGAATAAGATTATTAGGGCGCAGGATATTTATTTCCACGACCTTACTAATACGAACTTAGAGAAGGCTATATATATTGCGAACGTATAAGAAGATAATAATACCTATAATCCTAATGCCTTCTTCTACTACTATATTAAATAGACTACTTTAAGTAAGGACGTGGAAAACAGGGGCCCTAATGCGGATTATATACCCGATTTAAGTAGTGCACTTGTATCCGACTCTCTAGTTAATATAGCAACCCCTCTGCAGACCTACTTTCTAACGCCTAATTAGTCTCCGAGAGATAACGACCTTAAAAATTAAAAAGCACCTCCTGCTATAAAGCCTAAGAATAGGGCCGCTATAATACCTCCTATTAATCGAGTCCTTTAATTATTATCTCGGGCCCTTATAATTATAATACCTAATGCCTTTTATAAGGTCGATTAAGAAGAGCTATAGATCCCTGATTTCGTAATTTCTATCTAGGCTGTTCTTAATATTATTAACCCTTAGGTCCCTAAGGGTTAGTAGGATATTAAAAAACGCTCTAACTATCCTACTCTTTAGCGCCCTACGATAGCTAAAGAATTAAAAGCTCTTGCGAAGCATTAAACATAGGATCTTATTAATAGACCTGCTACTAAATAAGTGCTTCCTAGCAAATAGGTCTATACCCTTAAATAGCCTTAGAATTAGCCTTAGATCGCAAAGGCCTATTAGTACGTTCGTAAGGATAAGGAGGAAAAGCTTTATTTTATCGAAGACCTCTATACTGCTATAGCCTACCTTATATTAGTCCGAGTCTTTTTCTCGATTATAGCTATCCTGGATCTTAAGTAGATATAATTCGATATTATTAATGCCTTTATTAATACTCTATATAGCAAAGAATTCTTTATTAATTAGCCCTATCTCTTAAAAGATAGTACTATTTAGGTATGCCGACTTAACCGCGCACTCTATAGCCTTAAGTTATCTCTAGCAATATAGTTTTTACACGCAAGTTCGGCCTTAAAAGTACGCGGCTAGAAATAACTTAACGCAGAGTTCTATATATATACCTACCTATAGGGCTTTATTATACTTCTTTATATCGATAATGCTATTATTGCTACTATAATAATACTACTAATCTATTAGGGCTAAAAGCTTCTATAAGATATATAGGAATTACGGGAAATAAGGGAGCCTTTTTCCTTCCTAGGCCTTTAATTTAAACGTAATAGGGCCGCCCGTACTATCTATATTTATTAGGAAGCCTATGCTATAAAGATTCTTTAATTATTCGGAGAGGGGGTTTAGAACGCTATATAAATGCCTTAGCCTCCCGAAGTAAAGATCCTAGCAGACTAGAAGACCTAGAAGATTGCAATGCTAATAACGCAATAGCTTAAGCGCACTAGGTCGATAAACTATCTTACTAATAGCACCCGTCTAGAC
>LKCN02000037.1:0-15755 GCA_001633055.2 Ophiocordyceps polyrhachis-furcata BCC 54312 | reverse complement strand
ATTCCAAAATACGGGGGAGTTTTACTTTATATATTATATATATATAAAGATAAAACATATGAATTTTATATAATTAATATAAATTATATAAAATTCATAATATCCCCCTTAATTTATAATTTCTTAATTATAAATAAGATAAAAAAAAAACAAGTTTTTATAATTATCATTTATAATTAAGAAATTATAAATTAAATTAAAAAACTATATATAAAAGCATATGACTAAAGATATTGAAACCAATTTATTTATATATAGGAATCTATAAATAAATTATAAAGAAAAATTCTAATTTTTAGAATTTTTAGGCATATTTTCCTGCTACGCAGGAAAATATGCCTAAAAATCCGATTTTATACCTTTTTAAGGTATAAAATCTTCTATATATGTCTATGAATTTATTGAGGGTACGGTATGAATCCTCAAGAAATTCGAATTTATTGTTCCTCAATAAATTCATAGAAAAAAATTAATAATATATATATACATAAAAATAAATAACAAGGTATATTGTAAAATATACTATAAATTAGAGGTAAAAGGACAACGTAAAAAGCAAATGCGATTTTGTAATTAAATTGATAGAGATTATATCTTAACTTGAAAGAGTGCTGACTTGCGTATGGATTTTATGTGTGTGTGCGGCAATTATTTTTTTAAATATTCTACCCCTCCAGCGAAGGGGGGGGGGGGATAAGGGAATTTTATTCCCCGCCGAGGGGGGGTGTGGGATATTATTCCCCGTATAGTGAAAAAATAAGTTATAATTAGTTATTTAAAGATTTATATAGCAAATAATTAGATTTATAAATTAAAAACTTTTAAAATTTTTATTCCCAGGGGGAGTTTTACCCTCCTCTTTATATAATATATATATATAAAGAGGGTAAAACGAATTTTTTAGCATTTTGGAATTTTATTCCAAAATACGGGGGGAATATTATTCCCAGGACTATTAGTCCCCTAATTAATATAAATTATAAAAAATTCATAATATTCCCGCTGATAATTTTCTTAAAAAAAAAAATCACCTGTCCCAGGGGGGCTATTAGCCCCCTGGTAAATCCGCGCAGAGCTGTGGACGGGAAGAGCTAGAGCAGCTGCGGGAGGAATATATTCCGGAGGGAGTGGGTAATTTAGATCATAAGTGAATAGCCTGATTTGTAGGGGACTTCGTCCAGATGCAGAAGGAAATTTTCAGATATACCCTAAAAAAAGGGGGGGGGGGTTTTAGTTTCAGAAGAAATAAGTAAATATAATGTAGGTTTAGGTTTGCATATTTCTTTGCATAGTAGAGATAGCATTATAGTTGAATCAATTAGAATGAGATTACATAATGTAGGTACTATTTATAGATATAAAAATAGAGATGAGACTAGAATAGCAATTAATTCTAGAAAAGATATTTGTACTATGTTACCGATATTTCATATCTTTCCGGGCTCCAAAGAGCACATTTCCTATTTTTTTTTAATAAAAACAGGAAATTTTAATAACTCGTAATCAATTTATTAGATTTTTATTATTAAAAGAATACTTATTAAAGGATATAAAAGAATTTAAAACTTTAGAGAATTATACTGAATATAAAAAACACTTATTATTAAATATAGAAAAAAATTATTCTCCGACCCTCCGGGTAGCGAAGCACCAGCTGTCACGGGGTAAGTACTTTATTAAAAAGATCTTAAATTGATAGTTGAATAGTAGGATTTATGACGGAGTCCCCCTAAGGGGGGGGGGGGGGACTCCGCTGCACGACTCCTGCGCGACGGGGGACTCAGAGTCCCCCGTCGCTAGGATTTTTATATTTATGAAGTTTTTCTTTAATATAAATATTAAAGAAAAACGTATTTTTGGCATTTTTGGTTTTTATAGCGGAGCGTGATTTAAAAACCAAAAATACGTTTTATTTTAACTTTTAAGTTTAAATAAAACTAAATAAATTTATAATTTAAAAAAATGCTTTAAAAAAAAAAATTCGAAGTTTTTCTTTAATATAAATATTAAAGAAAAACGTATTTTTGGCATTTTTGGTTTTTATAGCGGAGCGTGATTTAAAAACCAAAAATACGTTTTATTTTAACTTTTAAGTTTAAATAAAACTAAATAAATTTATAATTTAAAAAAATGCTTAAAAAAAAAATTCATAAAAAACCGAATTTATTGGGAGACTTCGTCACCCTATAAATTCCTATGCAGCCCTATATGTACATATAAAATTATGAAAAAACTTAAATCCTAATGATAGAGAATGGGAAGGGTTATCTCTAACTTTTTTGATGAATTTTTCTTAGTTTCACATATCTAAAGATATTGAAACCAATTTATTTATATATAGGAATCTATAAATAAATTATAGAAAAATTCGAATTTTTATAATTTTGAGGCAAATTTTCCTGCGTAGCAGGAAAATTTGCCTAAAAATCCGATTTTATACCTTTTTAAGGTATAAAATCTTCTATAAAAATTCATAATAAAAAAAGTAACTTTTTTAGTTTTTTTTTAGCATTTTGGAATTTTATTCCAAAATACGGGGGAGGACTATTAGTCCCCTCTTTATATATTATATATATATAAAGATAAAACATATGAATTTTATATAATTAATATAAATTATATAAAATTCATAATATTCCCCCTTAATAAGTAATTTAATTAATTACGGGACTCTGAGTCCCCGCCGCTTCGCACGCACATATAAAAAAAAAACCAGTTTTTATAATTACCATTTATAATTGATAAATTATAAATTTAATTACTTTTTATTTATTATATATAATAAATAAAAACGGTAGCTACGCTATAAAAACTAAAACAAAAAAGTAAATAAACAGCGAAATTATCTTGATAATAGAATAGGAAGATACTTTAATTTGGTTAAACCAGGTGGTATTTGGAGTTAGGGAATTTTTATTTTTGTAAACATCCTGAGTATTTACGATCCCCTGCGGGGATAGGAAATTCTAAGAAAGCTTCAGGATTATTTACAGTTAATACATTAACAGGATTGGCCAAATATTATGCTAATAATAGTCAAGCAGGAGATCGGGGGTACAGTTAGACGTAATAGGAATAATAATACTATTACGGGACTAATAGTCCCGGGATGGAATTAAGTACATAAATGAAGATATATTTATTGAGCATTTTCCTAGAGCTGCTACCGAGTGTGCTTACATAGAAGGCACTGAATTTAAACTCAATAAAGAACAGTTGGCTAATCTTCCTGATAATCCTAAAAATTAAATGTCTATAAAGGATTATTATTCCTAGGTGCCGGCTCAGTAATTCACAGTGTAGTCGATAACCAAGATCTAAGAAGATACGGAGGATTAATATCTTTTTTACCTTTAACTTACACTGTAATCTTAATAGCTAGTCTAAGCCTAGTAGCTTTCCCTGTAAAACTATCGGGTAAATAGTCTAATAAATGGGGTGAACTACCAAATCCTGGAACGCCCTAAAACTTATGGTAGTTACCACATACTAAAGTAAGTGGAACCAATTTATAATGCATTAGTAGAGCCAGCCACAACACAACTCTGAGTGAACACACGGCGGGCGAAGCCGCCCTCTACAACTTTAAAATTTTATTAATTTTCTATCTTTACTGCGCGGGAATAAATTCCCCAGCGCTGTAGAATAATATTCCTGCAGCTCGCGAAGCCGGAATTTCTTATATAAATTCCGGCTTCGCGAGCTGGCGTATTTTTGCATGAAGTCGCTATGCATAGGCCGCAGTCGCGGCCTTAGCAAAATAGCCGCCCGCCCGCTTTAGAAGCCGGGATTTTATGCTTTATTTTGGAATAAAATTCCAAAATTTAGCGCCCCTTCATAAAATAAAAGGCGGGAATTTTATGAATTTTTTTCTATGAATTTATTGAGGACGGCACATTTTGCTGCTGCTGCAAAATACGCCATAAATTCATAGAATAAAAATTCGGGACTATTAGTAGAGCTGAATTTTTTGGGGGAATATTATTCCTATTTTACATATAGAGATAGGTCTATCTCTATATATAAAATACATATATAGAAGATTAAAAAAAAAATCGGATTTTTGGACTATTAGTCCCCTAAAAATTCTAAAAATTCGGTTTATATATATTATATATATATAAAACCTCCCTCCCGCCTTAAAAATAATTTATTGGATATATCCACACAAGCTAGGAGGAATATTATGAATTTTTTATAATTTATATTAATTANGGGGGGACTCCGCTGCACGACTCCTGCGCGACGGGGGACTCAGAGTCCCCCGTCGCTAGGATTTTTATATTTATGAAGTTTTTCTTTAATATAAATATTAAAGAAAAACGTATTTTTGGCATTTTTGGTTTTTATAGCGGAGCGTGATTTAAAAACCAAAAATACGTTTTATTTTAACTTTTAAGTTTAAATAAAACTAAATAAATTTATAATTTAAAAAAATGCTTAAAAAAAAAATTCATAAAAACCTAATTTATAGGGAGACTTCGTCACCCTATAAATTCCTATGCAGCCCTATATATAGATATAAAATTAGAGAAGATTCGTATAATAAAAGCTGGAATGAACAGAGGTCGGGTTGAACTCCAAATAGGGTGAGAATTAATTTTTTTTGATTTATTTGCACGATAAATCTGATTGCCTTGTTATTTATATTAATAGGTATATTCGGGTCAGATAATAAAGTGAGTGCAAGTTATTATTTATTTTTATATACATTTGACCTCAAGTGTAAAAGAGCCAAACACCGGGTAAGCCCTAAAGCTCTAGTAACCAAAGTAATAAGATAAATTTTATTACCGGCCTGATTAATGGCTCAGGATAAGGTAAGATCACTAGTTTTAAATACTCCGTATCCCTGATCCAGAGGGGGGGACGCTTCGCGAATAAAATTCCCGCGATAAGGCAGGAAAAGCTACTTTTAGTGATGTGGGTGGGTGATCGCGGTTCTAAGATATCCTTATTTAAAAACTAAATGTAAACAAGTTATAGATTATAAGGGTATAAAAGACCAACGAGTAGATGGTTCTTCGAATCCTATAAATTTAGGTTTCGTAAGGTGTACTCTTCTAGTAGCTGGGAAACCAGTTTTTGGACGAAAAATTCATTCTAATTCTGATAATAGTAGAATCGTAAACAGTATGTTTAAAAGATCCGTGCATACAACCAGATCTACTTTAGATCCTTGGTTTATAACAGTGCTGCGCGGGAATTTTATGAATTTTAGGGACTCTTATCCCCCTCCGGGTGAGCGGGAATTTTATTCCAGCAGAGAGTCCCTAAAATTCATAGATCTCTGGATCACACCTCCCGGTTTCAGAAAATAAGACCCCCTTCCTTCCCTTAGGGGTGGGCTATGCTATGCCGCCCCCGGGATAGGGATGTTTTACAATAGGTTTTTTAAAAATGATAACTATAAAAAGGGGGGGGGGGAATATTATTCCCAGCTCTCCCGCCATCAAATTCAAATTATTTTTAAGATTACTATCCATAACAAGGATCAGAATTTGTTATGTCAAATGGTGGGGGGGAATAATATTCTAGCCTGCGGAGGGAAAATCACAAAGCATGGAGAAACTACTTTACAATATATGGTTAGATCTTTAAAAGACTTAAATATAGTTATATCTCATTTTGTAGACCTGTTTTTTAGTCGCTTTTATTTAAAAAAGCGAGTAGCTTTTAGTTTTTTTTTAGCATTTTGGAATTTTATTCCAAAATACGGGGGAGTTTTACTTTATATATTATATATATATAAAGATAAAACATATGAATTTTATATAATTAATATAAATTATATAAAATTCATAATATTCCCCCTTAATTTATAATTTATTAATTATAAATAAGATAAAAAAAAACAAGTTTTTATAATTATCATTTATAATTAATAAATTATAAATTAAATTAAAAAACTATATATAAAAGCTACTAAAGATAAGAAAAATAGTTTATTAATAATTAAATTAATAAATTATTAATAAACAACAAAATGCTAAATAAAAATGCTAAATATCCATTGTTAAGTCAAAAATGAGCTGATTATAAACTTTTTAAAGATGCAATTTCATTAATTCAAAATAAAGAACATTTGAATAGAGAAGAGGGGAGGGACTCGGGACTCAGAGTCCCTAAAATTCCCCGAATTTTTAGAATTTTTAGGGGACTAATAGTCCAAAAATCCGATTTTTTGGCATTTTTTTAAATTATAAATTTATTTAGTTTTATTTAAACTTAAAAGTTAAAATAAAACGTATTTTTGGTTTTTAAATCACGCTCCGCTATAAAAACCAAAAATGCCAAAAATACGTTTTTCTTTAATATTTATATTAAAGAAAAACTTAAAAAATCTTCTATGAATTTATTGAGGAACAATAAATTCGAATTTATTGAGGATTCATACCATACCCTCAATAAATTTATAGAATATAGAAAAAAATTAAGCTCTACTCGGGACTCAGAGTCCCGTCCCTAAAAGTACTTAGTATAAAAGCTTCCATTAATTTAGGTTTGTCGTCCTCCTTAGGATTTTCTATATCTAGATATGTCTATCTATAGGGCTGCATAGCTGCTGCACATTTTAAATATATATCTATGTATTTTGCATCTATAGATAGACATATCTATAGATGCAAAATGTGCCACTTAAATATAATTTATTCTATTAATTATATTTAAATGAGTTTACAATAACCTTTAGGTATTGTAAACCCGCTATGCACATGTCCCCTAGATATATAATTAAAATTACAGAAAATTCGGATGAAGATTTTTTTTTAAGTTTTCTCTTTAATATAAATATTAAAGAAAAACGTATTTTTGGCATTTTTGGTTTTTATAGCGGAGCGTGATTTAAAAACCAAAAATACGTTTTATTTTAACTTAAAAGTTAAAATAAAACTAAATAACATAACATGATTTAAAAAAATGCTAAAAAAAAAATCGAATTTTTGTTTGTTGCCTTCACAGAAAAGCGACAAAAAAAAAATTCTTAAAATTATCTTTTCCTGATATTAAACCTATATTTAGACCTTCACCTTTATTAAACATATCCTCCGCAAGAGTAGTAGCGGCGCTACTTCTTTTCTTTACCGGGACCCAGATAACAGCCATAAAAGTAATATAAATCCTAATTGAATAGCAGGTTTAGCTAGTGGTGATGGCTGCTTTCATATATCTATACGTAATTCTCCTAGTACTAAATTAGGTAAATCAGTAGTGTTAAAATTTCATATTGTTCAACATAGCAGAGATACTTAAATATTGCAAATGTTAATCTCTACTCTAAAATGTGGAAAAATTGAATTAATGTTAAAACAATCAGCAGCATATTTTGTTGTAGTTAAATTTAAATATATTTTTGAAAAAATCCTACCGTTATTTGATAAATATCCGATTAAAGGTATTAAAGCCTTAGATTATTCAGATTTAAAAAAAGTAGCTAATATAATATATAACCAAGAACATTTAATTTTTTTTAGCATTTTTTTAAATCATGTTATGTTATTTAGTTTTATTTAAACTTAAAAGTTAAAATAAAACGTATTTTTGGTTTTTAAATCACGCTCCGCTATAAAAACCAAAAATGCCAAAAATACGTTTTTCTTTAATATTTATATTAAAGAGAAAACTTAAAATAAAAAAAATAAATTTATTAATTTTTAGGACAAAAATTAATAAATTAACTGAACAAGGTTTATCGAGAATTAAATCTATAAAATTAAATATGAATTCATTTAGAAAAATTTAGATAAGCTCCTTTATGATAAATTATCAGAATTGCAGGTTAGCCAGTATGAATTGAAATAATCCAAAATTAAATTAAATAAAACACATAATTTACTATGTGAACGTATGAGGTTCATTATTCTTATTATTGTCTATATTAAGTACATCATCTTCTATGGCTAGTACAGATTTTGATACTTTATTTAAATTAAACTTGGAATATAAAACACAAACATTCTTATTCATAGGAATATTTATAGCTTTTGCTGTAAAAACACCGGTTTACGGGTTAAATAATTGACTATTAAAAGCACACGTAGAGTCCCCTCTAGGCGGGAGTATTGTTTTAGCCGGTATTGTACTGAAGTTAAGTCTATATGGTATATATAGATTAATTTTACCTATATTACCCAAAATTTCATTGAATTTAACTTTCATCGTATATCTAATAGGAACCATAACGGTTATCTATGCCAGTTTTAGTACCCTTAGAACAAGCGATGTAAAAGAATTAATTGCTTATTCTTCAGTAGCTCATGCATCAGTATATTTAATGAGTGCTTTTAGTAACAGTCACACAGGGATCATAGGAAGTATTCTTTTAGGACTAGCTCACGGATTTGTTAGCTCAGGGCTGTTCATATGCGCAGGTGGTATTATGTATGACCGGGCAGGGACTAGATTTATATCTTACTACAGAGGTCTAACTCAAATGATGCCTATATTGTCTATACTATTTTTTATCCTTTGTTTAGGTAACTGTGGAGCTCCTTTAACTTTGAATTTTTTAGGAGAATTTATGTCATTGTATGGCATAGTAGAAAGATTACCCATATTAGGTGCGTTTGCTTGTTCTTCTATAGTAATATCTGCAGCTTATACTATATACATGTTTAACAGAATAGCGTTTGGTGGATCATTTACTAGATTATTCGGTGAAGGTTTATTAGATGTTAACACTAGAGAATTCTTAATTTTATTAACACTAGTATTCTTTACTTTTATATTTGGTATCTATCCTACTATTATAATAGACGGCTTACATTACACTATCACTAACTTACTTTATAGTACAGGTGGAAATATTGTGGCTTAACCTAACAAATTTGTACTACGGAGTCAGGTAGAGCTCTAGCTAGAGAAGTAAGGCTAAGTTTACCCAAGTGAAACCGCCGCAGTAGAGCAGCAGGAATTTTCTCCCTGCAGCATAGAGCAGCAGAGTAGTAGTAGTAGGGGGAGGGACGGAGGTTTATATATATATATATATAAACCGAATTTTTAGAATTTTTAGGGGACTAATAGTCCAAAAATCCTATTTTTTTTTTAATCTTCTATATATGTATTTTATATATAGAGATAGACCTATCTCTATATGTAAAATAGGAATAATATTCCCCCAAAAAATTCCTATTAGTCCGTCCCACCCCTCTACTACTAGAACTGCAGCAGCAGAGCGCTGCTCTACTACTACTCTCGCCGCATAGGGTTATATATATATATATAACCAAATTTCTATTAGGGGATTAAAGTCCCTCCCTAGAGCTGGAGAATAAAATAAAATTCCCTGCTCGGGTATTCCGCCGCTCTCCCGCTCAACTTAAAAACCAAACCAGTTTTTATTATAAAAACTAATAATAAAAACTAGTAGTAGAGCTGGGAGCTGCAGGAATAAAATTCCTCTGCGCTTTGCGCTCTAAAAATTAACCGCTGGCCCAAATCCAGAGCGAGGCGGCAGGACTAAAAAAAAAAATTTACTAGGAGTAGTTACTTTTCTTTGCATTGCAATGTAATGCAATGCCAAAAAATTCTATTCTAAGGGGGGGGGGCTTCGCCCAAGAAAAAATAAAACGTGTTAAACTAAATAATAAAATGTTTAATATATATAATATATATTATAAAATATTAATTTATAGACTACATAGGACGTGTTACGATTAAAAATTTTCGTCTTATTTAGGGAGGGCAGGATTCGCTCGCCCGATAGGTTACACCACTGCCTATGAAATAAAATAAAACAAAACAAAACAAACCCAGCTTCAAGACATGGTTAGGCAACCAGCGACAGGCCGGTTTACTGGGTGTAGAGCAGCTACAGCTTTACTACTACCAGAGTAGCGGGGAATATTATTAATTTTTTTTTTTAATTATATTATTTTATTTTATTATTATAAAAAAAAATTAGTTTTTAGGCATATTTCCTTCCTCTTGATCCCCAGAGGGGGATAAGGGAATAAAATTCCCTATATATAGCCCACATCCATGCGGGGCATATTTTTTTATCGTAGGGTTTGATATTAATCTAAAGGTTAATATAAAACGTATTTTTATTTTTAGTCATATGCTTTTAATACGTTTTTTTTAGCATTTTGGAATTTTATTCCAAAATACGGGGGAGTTTTACTTTATATATTATATATATATAAAGATAAAACATATGAATTTTATATAATTAATATAAATTATATAAAATTCATAATATTCCCAGGACTATTAGTCCTAAAAAACAAGTTTTTATAATTATCATTTATAATTAAGAAATTATAAATTAAATTAAAAAACTATAAAAGCTACTCGCATATTTTTTTTTAATTTTATATACTCGATATATGTCTATGAATTTATTGAGGGTATGAATCCTCAAGAAATTCGAATTTATTGTTCCTCAATAAATTCATCGAGTATATAAAATAGGAGATATGAAAAAATAATACGTTCTAGGAAGTCCTCCTAATAAAAAAGTAAGTCCCCTATATATAGCCTTAACTAATAAAATCCTAGAGCTGCAGTAACCCTAGGGTGTACTGCATTAGCAAGCTACTGCAGCAGGGAATAATATTCCGCCGAGCTAGAGCAGGAATTGCCAGGTTAGCTAATAAAGTATTAGTATAACGCTTGCTTATCTCCGGTTAGTAAACATAAGTAGCAAATAAAAAAAAACTATGCCACAATTAACACCTTTTTATTATATGAATGAAATAGTATTTGCTTTTACTGTAATAGTATTAGTGCTATACTTTTTATCTAAATATATATTGCCAAGAATAATGCGTTTACTCATATCACGTATCTTTATTAATAAGATATAATATAATGTAGCAGGCATATCTACCAGAATAAAATAGGCGGCGGCTATATCTTCATTTTATATATCTTGTCGACAGGAGGAGAGCTGAGAGCAGCAGCTCTACTACGGGGAGAGCAGCTGCTCTACTACTACTGAGAGCTAGAGGACTTTTTAACTTTTTATAAATTTTTCTATAACTTAAAAAAAAAGTAAGAAAAATTCATAAAAAGTAAGTCCTGCTGCATATTACAAGGTATATCCCTCTCCTCCGGACCAGAGAGCTTATAGCTGAGATCTGGGAGTAGGGAATATTATTCCCTCCTCAGAGCTAGGCTCTGAGGAGGGAACTTATTCCTCTCAAGCTCTCCTGATAGCAGGGGAATATTATTCCCGCTCTAGTTTTATTTTATAGTTTTTAGGTGTATTTTTATCATTTTTCACATCCCGGCTTCTCAGCGAAGCGCCCCAGAGGGGGATAAGGGAATTTTATTCCCTNAAGTAATATAAATCCTAATTGAATAGCAGGTTTAGCTAGTGGTGATGGCTGCTTTCATATATCTATACGTAATTCTCCTAGTACTAAATTAGGTAAATCAGTAGTGTTAAAATTTCATATTGTTCAACATAGCAGAGATACTTAAATATTGCAAATGTTAATCTCTACTCTAAAATGTGGAAAAATTGAATTAATGTTAAAACAATCAGCAGCATATTTTGTTGTAGTTAAATTTAAATATATTTTTGAAAAAATCCTACCGTTATTTGATAAATATCCGATTAAAGGTATTAAAGCCTTAGATTATTCAGATTTAAAAAAAGTAGCTAATATAATATATAACCAAGAACATTTAATTTTTTTTAGCATTTTTTTAAATCATGTTATGTTATTTAGTTTTATTTAAACTTAAAAGTTAAAATAAAACGTATTTTTGGTTTTTAAATCACGCTCCGCTATAAAAACCAAAAATGCCAAAAATACGTTTTTCTTTAATATTTATATTAAAGAGAAAACTTAAAATAAAAAAAATAAATTTATTAATTTTTAGGACAAAAATTAATAAATTAACTGAACAAGGTTTATCGAGAATTAAATCTATAAAATTAAATATGAATTCATTTAGAAAAATTTAGATAAGCTCCTTTATGATAAATTATCAGAATTGCAGGTTAGCCAGTATGAATTGAAATAATCCAAAATTAAATTAAATAAAACACATAATTTACTATGTGAACGTATGAGGTTCATTATTCTTATTATTGTCTATATTAAGTACATCATCTTCTATGGCTAGTACAGATTTTGATACTTTATTTAAATTAAACTTGGAATATAAAACACAAACATTCTTATTCATAGGAATATTTATAGCTTTTGCTGTAAAAACACCGGTTTACGGGTTAAATAATTGACTATTAAAAGCACACGTAGAGTCCCCTCTAGGCGGGAGTATTGTTTTAGCCGGTATTGTACTGAAGTTAAGTCTATATGGTATATATAGATTAATTTTACCTATATTACCCAAAATTTCATTGAATTTAACTTTCATCGTATATCTAATAGGAACCATAACGGTTATCTATGCCAGTTTTAGTACCCTTAGAACAAGCGATGTAAAAGAATTAATTGCTTATTCTTCAGTAGCTCATGCATCAGTATATTTAATGAGTGCTTTTAGTAACAGTCACACAGGGATCATAGGAAGTATTCTTTTAGGACTAGCTCACGGATTTGTTAGCTCAGGGCTGTTCATATGCGCAGGTGGTATTATGTATGACCGGGCAGGGACTAGATTTATATCTTACTACAGAGGTCTAACTCAAATGATGCCTATATTGTCTATACTATTTTTTATCCTTTGTTTAGGTAACTGTGGAGCTCCTTTAACTTTGAATTTTTTAGGAGAATTTATGTCATTGTATGGCATAGTAGAAAGATTACCCATATTAGGTGCGTTTGCTTGTTCTTCTATAGTAATATCTGCAGCTTATACTATATACATGTTTAACAGAATAGCGTTTGGTGGATCATTTACTAGATTATTCGGTGAAGGTTTATTAGATGTTAACACTAGAGAATTCTTAATTTTATTAACACTAGTATTCTTTACTTTTATATTTGGTATCTATCCTACTATTATAATAGACGGCTTACATTACACTATCACTAACTTACTTTATAGTACAGGTGGAAATATTGTGGCTTAACCTAACAAATTTGTACTACGGAGTCAGGTAGAGCTCTAGCTAGAGAAGTAAGGCTAAGTTTACCCAAGTGAAACCGCCGCAGTAGAGCAGCAGGAATTTTCTCCCTGCAGCATAGAGCAGCAGAGTAGTAGTAGTAGGGGGAGGGACGGAGGTTTATATATATATATATATAAACCGAATTTTTAGAATTTTTAGGGGACTAATAGTCCAAAAATCCTATTTTTTTTTTAATCTTCTATATATGTATTTTATATATAGAGATAGACCTATCTCTATATGTAAAATAGGAATAATATTCCCCCAAAAAATTCCTATTAGTCCGTCCCACCCCTCTACTACTAGAACTGCAGCAGCAGAGCGCTGCTCTACTACTACTCTCGCCGCATAGGGTTATATATATATATATAACCAAATTTCTATTAGGGGATTAAAGTCCCTCCCTAGAGCTGGAGAATAAAATAAAATTCCCTGCTCGGGTATTCCGCCGCTCTCCCGCTCAACTTAAAAACCAAACCAGTTTTTATTATAAAAACTAATAATAAAAACTAGTAGTAGAGCTGGGAGCTGCAGGAATAAAATTCCTCTGCGCTTTGCGCTCTAAAAATTAACCGCTGGCCCAAATCCAGAGCGAGGCGGCAGGACTAAAAAAAAAAATTTACTAGGAGTAGTTACTTTTCTTTGCATTGCAATGTAATGCAATGCCAAAAAATTCTATTCTAAGGGGGGGGGGCTTCGCCCAAGAAAAAATAAAACGTGTTAAACTAAATAATAAAATGTTTAATATATATAATATATATTATAAAATATTAATTTATAGACTACATAGGACGTGTTACGATTAAAAATTTTCGTCTTATTTAGGGAGGGCAGGATTCGCTCGCCCGATAGGTTACACCACTGCCTATGAAATAAAATAAAACAAAACAAAACAAACCCAGCTTCAAGACATGGTTAGGCAACCAGCGACAGGCCGGTTTACTGGGTGTAGAGCAGCTACAGCTTTACTACTACCAGAGTAGCGGGGAATATTATTAATTTTTTTTTTTAATTATATTATTTTATTTTATTATTATAAAAAAAAATTAGTTTTTAGGCATATTTCCTTCCTCTTGATCCCCAGAGGGGGATAAGGGAATAAAATTCCCTATATATAGCCCACATCCATGCGGGGCATATTTTTTTATCGTAGGGTTTGATATTAATCTAAAGGTTAATATAAAACGTATTTTTATTTTTAGTCATATGCTTTTAATACGTTTTTTTTAGCATTTTGGAATTTTATTCCAAAATACGGGGGAGTTTTACTTTATATATTATATATATATAAAGATAAAACATATGAATTTTATATAATTAATATAAATTATATAAAATTCATAATATTCCCAGGACTATTAGTCCTAAAAAACAAGTTTTTATAATTATCATTTATAATTAAGAAATTATAAATTAAATTAAAAAACTATAAAAGCTACTCGCATATTTTTTTTTAATTTTATATACTCGATATATGTCTATGAATTTATTGAGGGTATGAATCCTCAAGAAATTCGAATTTATTGTTCCTCAATAAATTCATCGAGTATATAAAATAGGAGATATGAAAAAATAAAAATTCATAAAAAAATATGCGGCAATAAAAAGTAAGTCCCTATATATAGCCTTAACTAATAAAATCCTAGAGCTGCAGTAACCCTAGGGTGTACTGCATTAGCAAGCTACTGCAGCAGGGAATAATATTCCGCCGAGCTAGAGCAGGAATTGCCAGGTTAGCTAATAAAGTATTAGTATAACGCTTGCTTATCTCCGGTTAGTAAACATAAGTAGCAAATAAAAAAAAACTATGCCACAATTAACACCTTTTTATTATATGAATGAAATAGTATTTGCTTTTACTGTAATAGTATTAGTGCTATACTTTTTATCTAAATATATATTGCCAAGAATAATGCGTTTACTCATATCACGTATCTTTATTAATAAGATATAATATAATGTAGCAGGCATATCTACCAGAATAAAATAGGCGGCGGCTATATCTTCATTTTATATATCTTGTCGACAGGAGGAGAGCTGAGAGCAGCAGCTCTACTACGGGGAGAGCAGCTGCTCTACTACTACTGAGAGCTAGAGGACTTTTTAACTTTTTATAAATTTTTCTATAACTTAAAAAAAAAGTAAGAAAAATTCATAAAAAGTAAGTCCTGCTGC
Organism: Ophiocordyceps polyrhachis-furcata BCC 54312; assembly: GCA_001633055.2. Lineage (NCBI taxonomy): Eukaryota > Fungi > Ascomycota > Sordariomycetes > Hypocreales > Ophiocordycipitaceae > Ophiocordyceps > Ophiocordyceps polyrhachis-furcata. The sequence continues at coordinate 553 of LKCN02000037.1, read as the reverse complement.
ATATTACAAGGTATATCCCTCTCCTCCGGACCAGAGAGCTTATAGCTGAGATCTGGGAGTAGGGAATATTATTCCCTCCTCAGAGCTAGGCTCTGAGGAGGGAACTTATTCCTCTCAAGCTCTCCTGATAGCAGGGGAATATTATTCCCGCTCTAGTTTTATTTTATAGTTTTTAGGTGTATTTTTATCATTTTTCACATCCCGGCTTCTCAGCGAAGCGCCCCAGAGGGGGATAAGGGAATTTTATTCCCTGATCCCTCAGAGGGGGGATAAGGGATAGCGAAATATGCGCGCATATTTTTTTATGAATTTTTTATTTTTTCATATCTCGCTTCTATTTTATATACTCGATGAATTTATTGAGGAACAATAAATTCGAATTTCTTGAGGATTCATACCCTCAATAAATTTATCGAGTATATAAAATTAAAAAAATATGCGAGCGAGTAGCAGCTTTTAATACAATACGTTTTTTTTAGCATTTTGGAATTTTATTCCAAAATACGGGGGAGGACTATTAGTCCCCTCTTTATATATTATATATATATAAAGA